>JAXGGS010491925.1:0-11283 GCA_035585475.1 Armandia brevis
TGGGGGGCAGAGCCGGGGTCTGAGGGAGAAGAGGGAGAAACTGGGGGGCAGAGCCGAGGTCTGAGGGAGGAGAGGGGGAAACTGGGGGGCAGAGCCGGGGTCTGAGGGAGGAGAGGGGGAAACTGGAGGGCAGAGCCGGGGTCTGAGGGAGGAGAGGGGGAAACTGGGGGGCAGAGCCGGGGTCTGAAGGAGGAGATTAGCAAAAATAAAATATATGACCCCCGCTCTCCGAACTCATTATTGCATTCCGCCACTGAAATAAATCAGAACAATGGCCGCTATATCACGTGAGTCTGTTGCTGTTAACCGGGGGAGGGTTGATGGTCGGAGAATAACCGACGTCAGATGATGATTTATAAACAGAGAGAGACCTCTAGGAGGGTTGAGGCCGTCTATTACAAATATCAAGATGTAAGGGGGGGGGGGCTGTGCGTAGGCGTGAAAACTTTTAATCTATGCGTAATAGCTGCCTGCTTCAACAAGGCTTATAAATACCGCAAACGAATTATTGGCAGGAAATATCACCAGACCACCTTTCATAACAACTTGTAAACGTTTTATATTTGGATGGATCTGGATCACTTCCCGAGGTATGGTGCTCTGCCACAGTGGTAACAGAATAGTGTGATTGATACCGGGTTAATACTGCAGCAATGGTGACAGATAGTAATCAAAGAAATCTACCACATCAAAACACTTTACTGCTAAACTTATCGGTATCAGATATAAAATGTTCACATGCCATAATGTTTAAAAACGGCTGCTGTCAAGAGTTGGTCCCAGTAATCCTCCTAAGCCAGACCCCTGAGTACTTGCCCCGACCCCACAACCCGAGAACACGAGAGGCATCAGCTAGCGTGGCTGAAAACTCTCCACTCTCAAATCAAGGAGCAATAAAATTTGATTGCACCGTAAAAACCTCTCCACATGAACAAAACCCTCGCGTAAAAAGAGGGCGCCGTGTCTGGAGAATCCGCAGTGGAGAGTTTTTGCGGAGGAACAAACAGTGAATTCGTTCCCAATAAACGCGGGATCCATGTAAAGTCCACCTGATACTCTCTGTAGTGAGAGACTTCATCGCTTCATTACTGCCTAGAGTGACATATAATTGAGCTGATTTGCTCTGTGTCAGTTCATGGCGAAATGTGGAACACGCTGGGCATTTACTCTCCTTAAATAAATATGTCAGCGTTCAGTTGAGTCAGCACTTCCGGTTCACCGGTAATCCACAAGGTCAAATGATGCAGTCTGAGGTCACAATGTCTTATTGAGTGACAAATTACTGTCAAATCGAGTGTTGATTCAGTGATTTCAGATTCATTTTAAGGCAAGACGACAATTTGCCACTTGCCTTCTGCTGGGTAAGTCATGAAATCCACCAAGCAGCTTTCAGTGACGGGCGTTAAAAGACATTAGGTGTGTGAATATAACCCCGACATGGCAAACAAGTCTAGATAATTTCATCTCACACTAAGACGGGAAACTCCTCAGCGGCAGCTGAAAAGTCCTTGTTTTGAGTTTTGAGCGATAGAGGTCCGCCTCTTCCCTCGTTTAAACATTGCTGAGACGTCTTCTGTGTGCATATGATAACCGGATTGGCTTAAACATTGCTGAGAGGCCTTCTGCCAACTACAAATCTGAAAAGCCGCATTAAGTACTATGATCCCTTCTTTACTAAGAACAATAATACCTGATCAGTCACAATTAAGGAATATTTTACAGAATTTGAAAAGACCTCCAGTTTCAAACATGTTGAAATCTATTATGTTTTTTTCTATAAACAACACCGAGAGCATCTGCAAGCCCCGCTGCTCCAAACAGTGATTGGAGCAATTCTGTGTGATTACGTAGAATAAACTACCTTGGTCTAACTTGCTGTGAAAACACTTCAATTAGCCGTCATCAGCCCAACCGGACGATCCCCGGCAATACTGCCATCATACTGTAAATAGGTCATTCACTCTGCAATACTGCCATTATACTGTAAATAGGTCATTCACTTGGCAATACTGCCATTATACTGTAAATATGTCATTCACTCGGCAATACTGCCATTATACTGTAAATAGGTCATTCACTTGGAAATACTGCCATTATACTGTAAATATGTCATTCACTCGGCAATACTGCCATTATACTGTAAATAGGTCATTCACTCGGCAATACTGCCATTATACTGTTAATAGGTCATTCAATCGGCAATACTGCCATGATACTGTAAATAGGTCTTTCAATACTGCCATTATACTGTAAATAGGTCATTCACTTGGCAATACTGCCATTATACTGTTAATAGGTCATTCACTTGGCAATACTGCCATTATACTGTAAATAGGTCATTCACTCGGCAATACTGCCATGATACTGTAAATAGGTCTTTCAATACTGCCATTATACTGTAAATAGGTCATTCACTCGGCCTACATGTTTAGCCAAAGACGACGAGGGTTGTTTCTCGGGTAAACATTGTATTGTTCTTCAACCTGGGAAATTGATTGAACCTAATTGTGCTTTACGTGCCAAATGGAAGGGAAGAAATAAATTTCATTTCAGCCGAATAGTGCGTCCGACGAAAATATATAGCCGCCGTGCTTGGCGGGTCAGAGACGGAGCAGCAAAACTAGCAAACTTTATCCTGCTGCTGGAGAATCTGATTACCACCCTGTTGGTTACACACATAAATCACGGCTTGTTTCTGCTTTTTTACTGATATCAGAGTTCTACCTCTCTTAGTGGTTTGCTTGCAACATGGGAGCCTAACAAATTCATAACTTGTATATCGATAATATTAAATTTGTTTAACTCTTCAAATAGTTGCAGCTCGCTAACACATGGACAATTTGTTTCATTCGCAAGTGAAATGACTTAATTGGTATATCTTCCTTAATTGCCTCCTCAAGCACACATCCCACTTTCTGCAGCTCTCCCCACTGTACACTTCACACATTTCAGCGCATTGTGGTTACGGACAGGTTACAATGGTCACGCGTCATCTCGGTAAAAGATCCGGGCCCAGAATTACAGTGGTATGAGAACTAGTTGTTGTTTGAAACCATGAAGAAGGTTATGATACTAACTTGTCTGAATCCATTTACCAGACGATGACGATAATCTGTAATGCTTTGATATATATCTGTAACTAAAGAAATATGTGAACATACTTACATAACCCCCCTTACCGTTTTATTTAAGGAACATCTCGCGTGCCATTCCTTCTCCTATATCAGGCCTGGGTCTCCATCAGACCCCCTAATACCCGGCCACATGAACTAGGCAGACCCTCTTTAGAGAAGCGGGAGCATCGATGTCCTCCTGCAGCCGATGATAAAACCATCTCATGAATCTCTAATTGCTATGTATAAAACCTTTGACTGCTGGACATTTATATTTGCAGCTGTACAGTAAATATTTGAGAGTCTGAAGAGTTTATATTTATACACTAACCTCTCAGATAAACAAAGAGTTTGACCTTTCTGATAACATTAAGTAAGGACGACAAGAGGGAAAGATAAATGCTCAGATATTCAGGTCCCACTTTACAGCGCTCACATACTGAAAACGGCCGCTCATACAATCATAGACCTTGGCAATTCTGATGAAAGTGCGTTTTGATACAGATTTCTCAACTCATGATGTCTGAAACTAACAATGTGTAAAACTTCTGTGATTAAGTATCGGCAGCTGGTTTTCTGTTCTTTATCAAGACAGCTGCACTCGGTTATTAATGTTCTAATTCAACCAAAAAACCTCAATATAGTTTTCGACAAAGAAATATCCGCTTGCCCTGAGCTATTTAGAGAACTCCAGGTCGAGGAATCCTGGATAGCATCTCACAGGGACATTAACCTCACTGCACGTGTCAGACAAATTCCTGCACAATGCAGCAATCTGTTCCGTGTAAATAATATCCGCTATCCATGACATGGCAGAGGTCGGGAATGCTGGAATGGAAATTACCTGTCAAGTCTCGCACTCTATTGTTTCCGCCTGCCACTGCGCATGCTCAGAGTTTCCCACACCATCAGCGGCCTTGAGCTGTGATGACGTCACTGAAACCGCGCTCCTCAACGGTTGTATTTACATGGAAATTGTTGTCAGCCACCCGGCTTCCGGTAGTGGCTCTTGATGGTGTAAGAAATTCCGAATTCCGAGTTCCCTCGGTAGCATATTCTCCATTGATCCATCCTTGTCCTCGCCTCACATTTCCCCTGATTGCAGATTTGCTCGGCTTGCTATCCCGACTCTCAATGTCGTATGATTTAGACTCGTGACCGAGTTGATCGGTTTGACAACTCTGTTAACTTGTCTCGAGGGCTCTCCGGTCATTTACTGAACAAGGTCAATCAGGGTTAACGCCCGCTAGAGACTCACACGGCCGGTAGAAGTCACTTATCTGCCGGGCAGAATGATGGTCTGCAGAGGTCAATCAAATATGATGATTAATATCAGTTTAAGGTGAACACACAGCAGACCTCTAGATCACCAGTACTGGTAATAACTGACTGTCTTAGTGCTCTACCAAACAAACTATGCCAGCATTGATTATGTATATATTAGTACATTGGTGTACATGTTGAGGCTGAGATGGAAAAAATGTCAGTCAGGAAATCCTGGCATCGATATGGGAAGTCATCCATTTGTTTACTGTTGGTACATCGATCTAGCGATTGAATTTAGCGATTAATCAATAAATTAGGTTATTCATCTTAGTTTGCGGGAGCCAGTTTTGCTGCAGGACTCCTGACAACAATCTGAACTTCTGAGACGTAGGCGACAATTAATGGAGAGTCATGGGAAGGAGATGTACTTCGTATCGCAAATATCGCTGTATCTTGTCTGCTTCATATACGCTCATCTTACCATAAAGCTTCTTTAACCTAGGGGCACTATAAAACCATTATGAGAAATAAAGAGCCATACAAGATTCAGATAAACAAGTCTTGATCTCATTATTCTTGGAAATGGTCGAGATATCTACCCTCAATTACCATCGATTATTTTCATATTTTGGAATTGCTGGTATGCTTTTATTGTCAGAGATAATGTCCAACGTTTTACACCTTTATAGAAGATTTAGAAGATTGTGTCTGACATCGATATTAACCGCTCTAGATTTCCCCTATTATCGACCAGTCACAACCACTCGCCAGCCCGCCCGTCTACCGCATCTGTCTACAACCAGCGAGATCTTTACAATATCACTCCTGCTTCGTAAATTAGTAAAAACTCCAGGCTTCCAATCACATGACACGATAATTGCGCCCGCGTTTCTGCCAATCAGAAGAGAGGTAACATTAGAGATACAAATCGCATATCAGAGACGTGTGTTGATCTAACGACTCTGGTTTTAATGATTTTGGAAATCGGATAAGCCACATAATGTTCACAGCCCTTGATCGGTTTCCAAGGTTACAGCACTCTCCTCGTGAAAGGCTACAATTAATATTGCTAGCTCAGTAAGCACTGGGAATCATGAAACTATTTGTCGGTTCAATAAAATGCCAACTTTGTTGGTCAGACATGATGGAAGCAGGGAATCGATTGAATGATCGCTATTTGCACTCTTAAACGAGTTACAAAATATTTGATTTCTCTGTTATGCCAAAAAAATTAAATGTTACTAATGTTGAAGTTATTCTAGGTATTAGTAAAATAACACAAGTCCAAGATATTCTACGGAATACTTTATTTAATGCGCGATCATGACGAAAGTAATACAACATGCGAAGTGTTCGGAGGCTTTCTGCTTACTAACAGTAATTTAAATTTTGAATAAGGGCATTAGAGATTTGGCGGTTACTTAGGGGAATCTCGTGATAGAGATAATGATCATCTCTGACCAATTAGGTTAATCCGCCAGGAGTAACAGATGACTGGTGCGGGTCACTCAGGTGTGACCGTGAGTGGTGTCACTCGCATCGTGGTGCGGAAACCACGCCGTGACAAACACCGGACAACTAAACACGACATAAACAAAGACACATACATGTTAATCAATACACAAACGTTACAAACATTGACGATATATTTTATTGTTCAACAACTAAATCATTTGACACTGAACAGAACAAACCCTTCGTACCATGCACCTATATATGTATACAATCCTGATGTCTATGGTGTCTGGGCTAAATGTTGCATAGTTGCAGATAATATCTTATATTAATAGGGTAAAATTGCTCAAGTACCTGACACTCAGAATATCATAATATTTGAATATCCTTGCAGTAAGCGTATCGTAAGATATAAGTAGGTCAGAATGAAATTTAACCTTAAACATTCCCAGGTCGAGCAATCCTTGCCGTCCTTGTTAGAGGAGTGATTCAGTGAAACCCGCCAGCTCAGACAGTTGCTCCTATCAGTTACTCCCCGAGTCTGTATCATAAGCTGCTCCCACATTATAACACTGATGTGGCCAGACTGGCGCTTATTGGCAGCTTAGAGCCACTGATATTAGATATAGTCTCCAGGGAAAGTGAGGCCTGACAGCGAGCGAGGAATAAAACAGCTTAGGAGACATCGCCTCTCCCTGGGTCATTTCATATGATGGACATCACACGGCTTAGGACGCATAATTCTAGATACCGCGTGGCTAGGGACGCAAAGTTCTGTATATCGGACGGCTAGGGACGCTTAGTTCTGTATATCGGACGGCTAGGGACGCATAGTTCTGTATATCGGACGGCTAGGGACGCATAGTTCTGTGTAACGGACGGCTAAGGACGCATAGTTCTGTGTATCGGACGGCTAAGGACGCATAGTTCTGTGTATCGGACGGCTAAGGACGCATAGTTCTGTATATCGGACGGCTAGAGACGCATAGTTCTGTGTATCGGACAACTAGAGACGCATAGTTCTGTATATCGGACGGCTAGAGACGCATAGTTCTGTATATCGGACGGCTAGAGACGCATAGTTCTGTATATCGGACGGCTAGGGACGCATAGTTCTGTATATCGGACGGCTAGGGACGCACAGTTCTGTGTATCGGACGGCTAGAGACGCATAGTTCTGTATATCGGACGGCTAGGGACACATGGTGACAGATATTGCATGGTTATGCACACATAATGTCTGATATGATATAACTATAGTGATGTGTATCGTTTGATATCAAATTGATGAATTTAGAAATTAAGACAGAAATTTGTGGGTTTAATAGTGGAGGCTGCGCACATATCTGGTTAGTTTGATCAATCTGACTCTAGTTTCGTTCCCGCCATTAATTACTCCAGATGTATATAAGCCTCCCTGTTCTAAATACGGCATCTCAGCCTAGCTGACGACATCAATAACTGTGACATGTCAACCATCAGTAATAAACGAGCTAGATGTCCCTATGTCACCTTGAACTCTTATCTACCGTAGGTCAAGGTCGTTGAAATCCAAATTAGGGTGCGTGCAGACAAGTGGATACTCATAGTAAGGTAAAATCCTGCTTGATATTCAATTCTGTCATCCGAGTTATTTCACCCATTATCGACTACTGGGGAGAGCTGTCAAACAGGAATACTGTATCACGGTAAATACTGTAAGGTTTCACTACAACGATATCCTATTGGATGGTAAACCAAGCTCTCGGGGATGCACGCAGGTAAGTAATGTAAGAGCAATTAATTGAATTCGAACATATAATAATTCCTCGAAGACGATCATATACACCGCCGGGGGGGTTGTTCCCAAAAAAGAGAAAAACTGTTGTATATGGAAGGTCATTGTGACATAAAAAATCCACTAAGTGTATTGAATTATACCTAAGGGGAGAGTTACTTCCCGGTTAAATCCTTCATGATTCTCCGCTTGCCCCCTGTTCCTCCCCCCAGACAGCAGTCATTGACCTCCCCTCAGACATCCCTCCTCCCATATGCACACTAATCTTCCCCCGGGGTTAAATCCCGACGGATGTCATCACTTTAAAACGTCATGACCCCAATTTGTCGCACCCCCGTCCTCCCTTTGATATCTACACGTGGTTCCCACGCGGCAGAATATTGCAAAAGAAGGGGAGGTCTTATGGGATACAACTACACTGGGTGAGATAATTCCCTCTCTACCCCAACTCAACTGTGGGCTGTATTCAGTCGGGGCTGCCGTATTGTTCAGTCAGCCCCATCATAACCACCATAAACACGTGGTATCAGTGACTGGAAAACGGTGGGTATGCCTGGCCGCAGTCTACAAATTATACTCACTCTAGCTGGGCATGTTCCCCATCTGATCACTGTGCAATATCTATTCCCACAACCAACCCTAACTACGAATTCATTTGTAAACCTCTCTTCTGGTCCGTAATTCTACATATTCATATATAATACAGTAAACTGTCCTTGCTTTTTCATGTCACGTGCCATATTATGATTTCCATGAGTAAATTATCCAATAATTCAATCAAAGATAGGTATAAAAAGATTACAATAGCGTAGATACAGCCCCATGCTCCTTTAACAACCAACAATTCCACGGTAAAAATCGCTGGAGGCCTTTATGATTATTCAGTCTATGTTTTATCACAGCAGGACGCCTTCTCTAAAGCTGAGCAGTGTTTAAACGATGGGCACACATTATATACCAGGACTTGCCGCTGTTACGGGGTTTTTAAAAATGATATATTTGGGGCGAAGCCTCTTGGAATGAAGTGGATAGGTTATCACGTACAAAATGTTCGTGCTGGTTGATTATGTGACGTATAACATTCCCTGTGGGAGGAGATTGTATCCTCAGGGTATGGGAAAATGTTTCACTATGATAAATGCTGATCAAAATGTCCGCAGAGCTGAAATTTTGCCAGTTTATTATTGTACATAAAAGACAATTGCTTGAAACTATATCTTTACAACGGTCTATTAAAAGCATTATGTGCTCCCTTCAGAATAATGTACGAAAAGAGAATTCCGTGTATTGCAATATGAACCTTTGTTGTCACGAATAACCTTCAGAACAATGACAACATGGACATGAAGTATGTCATTGACTGGCTTAAAGACGCTAACTTCAAAAGTTGATATAGCGTGATCTGAACAAACTTGTCACAGGGTGTCAAGAAATGAGTTGTATAGTCACGTTAAACAAAAACACAGATCCTACAGGGTGTCAGCTTAATCCTGCTACAAAGTATGACATAAAAACCTACACAAACTGACACAAAATGACTGCAACCCAAATGAGCTATGCGCAGCAAATTTATTCGTTCACGCTTTCAGTCTTTAAACGGGCTGATGTCGTCACTGAGAAAATAAAGTTGCCTTAGATTCGTCAGAAGCCAACACACCCAGAACAAATTGCTTAAAAGTTGCAATGATCCCATCCCTACACGAAAAACGTGTCTCCATTAAGGCCAATTGCTTTGACCTTCCTGCTCTGCTGAAAGCCGCTAGCGTCTCCCATATCACAGACGACATTCCTGCCGTGTCATGCACCAGACAAATGCTGCCCAGAATGTGGCAACATCCGGGCTAGCCAAGTTCAGGACCCTTAATGTAAAATCTCTCCATGTTCCCTGTCTATACGGCCGACGTCAAAGACTCAATCCCGTTTTGAAGATCGGAGACAGGCGATCCGAAGAGTGAACAAACTATTGATTAAGAACAATAAATTGCTGTGAGGAACAGTCAGTGATATGAGACCTTTAAGACTATTTTCCCGGCTAGAAGGACTTGTGACAGAATGAACCCAGGGAGGTCTACCAGGCGCCATGACATGAGTTTTAACATATTGTTAAGCCCCACTTTTAATAGGTTAAACGTATCGGTAATGAAAAGGCTAGACAAGTCTCACTAATTGTGTCCCTGTGTCAATGCCAATTCAACTCGACGGTATTCTATTAATTACCCTGGGCTTATAGATTATATAAAGACTGATTCGTTGAACACATGAATGAAAACAACTGCATTTATCATTTAAAGTATCAGTTTATTCAATTGCCTCAAATCATACAAAACCAAAAGGGATCAGAGAGAGGGTCAATCCGTGCAACCCTAATAAATATCCAACCAATGCTTTCCATTATATATCAGGATATATGTGAACAAGGTGGGAATGAAGAAGGATTTGGAGGCTTCAGTCTCGTCAGTCTCCGGCTCAATGATGAATAAGATGAATATGGGGCTTGGGATATCACGATTGCTATCTTTAGTCCCCTCTTTCAGCTCCCAACTTTGAGCATATTATAAATGAAGACATGTCGACTGATTCTGATGACGAATCACGTCCCATTGCGATATCAAGTCAAATCTTGTAGGTGACAAATTAATTGATTTCCCGCGTTATTTTGCCGCTTTATTTTCTCGCTTTATTTTGTGCTGTGGTGTGACAGCGTGGATGGCGGGAACATGACATGGTGATGTCACGTTGTCTGAGTTGGGGAGCAGACGACAGGAATGTTGGCGGAACTGTTGGCAAAAAATTGGATGGTAATGCAGCGTGAGGTAATAGCTAAAATATTTATGATGCCGGCAGATCTCTGGTTTACTGGGAGATCTCTGGATTGCTAGGAGATCTTTGATATGATGGAAGATCTTAAGTTTGCCAGGAGTAGCTCTAATCTTGGTTACACCAGCAAAATATATGTCAGGCGGAAATGATAGCTGAGCAGACGGTTGAGTGGACATGAACAGAAAAATCGATAGAACCAGCCAAGTGGAAATGTTATTAGGTGCCTCCCTTGCTCTATCTCCGGGTGAAACTATCGGTTGTTCTCACAGTACTCCTAATCCAACCATAAACATGACCTGCGCTCCGTCATAGCTAGGCTATTTCTCTCGTCGATATTTAAACCTTGGCCCGGAAACATCTTTCTGGAGAAAGGGCGGGAAAATGACTGAGCAGACGACCAAATTTACCCGGCGCGTGTGCAAGCCTTGGCCCTGGAAAAGAGCGGGAAGTAGCGAGAAATGGCGCTCTCCTGTCTAGCAGACGATCGCCGGAAACAAATGTCACCACTTCCGGTTTGTCGCGAGACGCCGACAGAAATCGCGTCAATAATGGCGGTGCTGACATGGTCCAGAGTTTTCTGAGTGAGCATCGTTAGTGCTGTCAAAGTCGTCTGGAATAATGTAGGGTCTCATCGCTGCAATATCTCAGACAGAGCGTCCCCTGATTGGCCTTGACTTGGCAGTGATTTAGTCGGGACCAGAGCGTCCCTAATTCTGACAGGAATCTCGCTGGTAGCCACGCATGAAGACCGGAAGAGCATCGGTGTGCGCATGATTTAGACTGGCAGGTTATCAGCGAGCCAATTCGCTTCCTGTCCGGACAACCACCTGAGTATTTGGCAGGATAAAAGCG
>JAXGGS010492036.1:0-11281 GCA_035585475.1 Armandia brevis
GCTTCGACCTACAACCTTCTGATGATCACCATAGAACGCTATGTGGCCATAGTACATCCGGTCTGGCACAAAAATCATGTCACGAAGAGGCACTTCTTGTTTGGTCTAGCTGCTCCATACGCAATTAGCAGCATATATTATATATCCTACTATTTCCAGGTGAAATACAATGTGGACAGGCAGATATGCATCTACTTTGCTTACAAGTGGGTCGGAATAACTGCTTTCTTTCTCCAGTATGCTGTCCCCTTAGCAGTGATGATTTTCTGCTACACCAGGATGGTTTTTGCGCTGACAAGAAAACATGTTCCAATCAAACTGAATGACGCTGACAGGAGATGGATGAAAGCGAGGTTCAATGTAATCAAAACACTGATTTGGGTGTGCATAGCTTATGCAGTTTGTTGGTCATGGAACCAGATATATTACTTATTGTTTAACTTTGGTCTGATTTATTTGGCTTCTGATGATATTGTTTATGTTTTTTCAGTGGTGGCCATTCATATGAATATTGTCATCAACCCATTCATATATGCCACTAAATACACTGAATTTCAAAGGGCTTTTGTTTATGTTTGGAAAAAGAAACAGGTTGGAGTAACTGCAATATCAGCAAGTTCTAATATTACTCAGACAACCTGTTAGACAGTCAAATGGTTACATTATATATGTTAGGAATCTAACAGAAGTGCATTTATTCAATAGGACATATAGATATTTAGAAAATGGACGGTTTAATGAATATTTTAGAATGGCTCATATGTGTACCATGTTTCAGTTATTTAAGATATATACTGCTATAGTAACGTCACTATAGTGTGTACCCTAATCCGTGTAAAGTTGGTTAATTCGAATATTCGGTCAACTCGAACGTCGACTGCCGATCCCAGTCCCTTCAGTAAAGATTGTATGTTCAAAACTCCCCTTAACTCGAACTATGGCTAAGTCTAATCTTCGTTTGAGTCGAAACAATTAGCTAAATTACATGTGCATTACTTTGTTTGTCTCGAACCCATGAAATCTTCTTTGCGCATATAGGGTTTTCACAGCTTGGCAGCCCAGTAAGCTCTAGTGTATGACCGGTTTCAGAGTCTTATTAAAGTTTCAGCAGATTTCCACATATGAACATATCAGACAACGCATAACAAGCAATTCACACGTGATTGCGCGGGCCCCACAAACTTCGACTTGCGTGAGTATACTGTATATTGCTTTGGACAAAGCTAATTTTTATCATAATATATGTTATGAGCTGATCATTTGCTCTTCAGAATACAGCGCTTTTATCTGTACACATTTATGTCATAAGATATCATGCCAGTTTTGTGTGAAATATGAATAATCTATAACACTAAAACATTCCAGACCGCCGGAATTGTTTGTGCAATAAAGTTGCCGTTTATTGAATACGTATATACATTCAAGTAAGTTAGTGTGTTCATTGAATATTTTTCTGGTATGTAGTTAATTTACCTACCGTCATTGAAAGTTTTTAATTCTATAAATGAAATGTGTCTTACATAAATGTTACTTATTGGTGATGGTTTTATTGGAGTTTTATTGATTTATGGGAACTTCGAGACCTCGCTTGTTTGCAATTTTTTAGATCACAGAGATCAGACATATGATATTAGCATTCGCATCGACGCCAATTAAAAGAGGAGTTAGACACCTATTTTCTTACTTATTTATTATTAAGGATCTCAAAAACTTGCTTAGCGGTAAATGCCACAGGGTCAAAGTCGCGATTACCTATTTTCTTACTTATTTATTATTAAGGATCTTAAAAACTTACTGAGCGGTAAATGCCACAGGGTCAAAGTCGCGATTACCTTTGATGAGTTTGATCAACAATTTCGAGATATTAAACACATAGGAACATTGTTCTATGACTTTATGCATTGTAACCTCCAACAAGAGATATTCTTGTTCGATTACATTGCAATTTAAACCGTTCACATGTAGACTTCTGAATGCTAATATCCCAACATTACTATTCATTCCGCATCTAGCAGTGTAACACAGCTTTGTTTGTTACATCTTGCAGATTCCTAATTAAAGGTAGGAATATTGGATGAGCAGCAGCCGGCAGTGCACCCATTCATTGCTGGTGTCACGTAACCTTCCATTAATTAGTGTAATTAGCGAGCACTTCCTGGTATTCCTTGCTGACATATTTCTGTGGTTTCTAGGGACTACTTAGAAATTCTGCTTCCTGTCATTCACAGCACTTTCTAAGAGCTATATGTCGGTACAGCAAATATTTTTTTTTTGAAATTACCATGATGGACACATTTGCTTTGATGTAGACATAAAAAATATTGGATTCCGAAAGATGTGTTTTCACCTTCCGAAATAGGATGTTTCACATCAAAGCTGATTGCCTGGCTTTGAAGCATACATTCATTACAGCCTATGAATTATAAAGAAGCATTAATATCACCATCCACAATTGTGGAGGAAGCCACAAACTTGAGACAAGCAGACAATCACAAAGTGTTTAGAATGTGAACAGCCTTGGAACATTAACCAATGAGGAGGTTTCCAAACGTTATATAAAGATTGTCGTATCAGTTCCCCTCATTTACAGCCCAGAGATGTCTTCAGTCATGGAAGGCTCAACCTCAAGCGAAGTCTCAACAGTTATAGCAAGTAGAGATAGCAACTCTCATACCGGGAGTTTGGACTTAGAGCTGAGGCAAGTGCTATACTGTATCCTAGGGTGTATAGGTTTCCTTGACAACCTGGTGGTCATCATCACTATTTCTTTGTCACCGTCGATGAGAAAGAAACGCACCAACTGGTTCCTGTTAAACCAGAGTGTCATTGACCTAATTACAGCAGCACTCCTGGCGGTCAGTGTGTACAAACCACAGATTGTTGTATCCAGGTTACTTGGGAATATCTACTGCAAGCTGTGGTACTCAACTGGTTTCCTGTGGGCGTTTGCTCTCTCATCAACCTACAACCTCCTGATGATCACAATAGAACGGTATGTGGCCATAGTACATCCGGTCTGGCACAAAAATCACGTGACGAAGAGGCACTTCCTGATTGGTATGATTGCACCGTATGTCATCAGTAATACCCTAAATATTGGCTCTTTTGTTCAGGCAAGATATGCCATGGAAAAGCAAATATGTGTTTATGTTGGCAATAGGGCTGTAGGAATTGCTGCTTTTTTTCTGCAATTCGCCATCCCCCTAGGACTGATGATTTTCTGTTATGGAAGAATGACAGTTGCTCTGTCAAGGAAAAAGGTGGGAGTCGAACCGAGTCAGATGGACAGTAAATGGGAAAAGGCAAGACTTAATGTAATCAAAACTTTGGTGTCTGTGTGTGTTGCTTTTGTCCTCTGTTGGTCCTGGAACCAGACATATTTTCTGTTGTACAATATGGGAGTGCTTTCTGATTTCTACACTTCATTTTATGTATTTTCTGTGTTTGCTGCGCATATGAATTGTGCTGTCAACCCATTTATATATGCCGCTAATTATAGAGAATTTCAAAAGGCTTTTAGTGAGGTGTGGGGAAGGAGAAAGGTAGGGCCAGTAGAGAGCTCTGTTAGTTCTAACACAACTAGGACCACTGAGTAAATGCTCATTAATCAAGAAAAACACTTTTATCAGTTTTTAAGTTGTTTTGTAAAAGCATTCAATGTATGTGTTCTGCACATGCCCGTAGTTATGTATAGATTCTGTTGTTAACAAGAATTTTCTATTTTGTTAAAATTCTGACCAAAAAGGTATTTGATCAGTATCTAACTGGTTAATGTATTAATTATTTAGCAAACCATTTAGCTATGTTAGAATGAAGCTTAAAGAACCGAAGGCCTATTGGTAATATGATTTAGGTTTTAAACTTTGTCAGGTGAAATGCTGATTTCCTGTCATAAAAGGAGGTTTATGCAGCAGCATGGGTTTTATATAATTTTACTACTGACTTCTAGCAATGGTCATGTATGTTCACGGAATCAATATATAAAATTTGGTCAATAGAACAGATGCTTGATATAAAAATAAGTGTTCAATTACTGATGAATCTCACCCAAAAAAATCGGTCTTACATGTGTTCAAAATAATATAGATTAATGCTTCAGTAAGTCTCAACGTTTGTTATTGAATGGGCTACATTAATCCGTAGTAATCTTGTAGCTGTCCATCCAGTAAGACTTCTTGGACTTTACTAATATTCAGCCATTTATATGATTTGGTATGTATCAAATGCATAAGTTTAGAATAGAAGACTGGACACAAATGTTGATGTAAGCTTAGACAAACACAGGTTACAGGTTTTACTCATTTGCCTACAAACATGTTAATTATGATTATGTGTACACATAACTCACATACTATAGCTAGTAGATTAAATCTAATTACGAATACTGTTTTATTATTTGTCTTTTTAAAACAAATACTATCATTATGGGTTATTGAGTACGTCAGACAGTTTCATATTAGAATGAACAAAGAAATGATGCAGTAGTTGTTTTTTATTCGTACATTGCCCGCTATCGACTTAGCAGTGGATGCCATTTAAAGTTTGACATGGTATCAAATGGGCTAATCGACAGCAACTTCTTTTCTAAACGGACACATGTACAGTTAAAGCAAAACTTTTTTTTTAAATAAAAAAGGTGCATAGTTAGGGTTTTATTGATATAGTTTCCAAATTGCTCATAGAGTCCGTCCAACTGATCTCGAGTAGCTGGGAAATTGGGGAACTCAAGCAGAGACAATCTAGTTAGCCAGCTTTGAAAACCTCCGATATAGATGCACGCTTGTTATTACCTACGCTACACGGAGCAAATACTCACCATGAAAACAATACAGCAGTTATTTCTAAACGTTTGGCTCAAAGCAGATGCATTGCGTACCATGATCGTAACACTATTAGTGTGTCACTATTCTCAACTACTCAAAGCATCCTCGATCCGGAAAGGCAATGTCAGAAAGACTGCGCTAAACAACCCTACTAATGGGTTTCTAGTAGGTATGTACCGTGTTACATGTTTTGCCATAATTATCAGATAGTGATGACACATGTTATGTCAGGCAAGTGATGGTATTGACAACATCCAAGTTTAGCTTTTGACAGCATGAAGTATAGAATTTATATATATACTACATAACAAGCTCATTATAATTGAGAGGCCCTCGCAACGGTTTATTCCTGGATTTGCAAAACACTGTATTTACAATATTATTATACATAATTGAGTATGCATCTACCTATGCTAGAGAAATATATAGATATAGTCGAGAGCAGAAGAGAATACAGAAGAGAAGGAAGAGAAATCGTGGATAATGATGTCAAAATCATTGTAATAATGCATTCAAACTTTACATTAAGGTGATAGCAAATTCGTATATAACTATGATCTCTTTGATATAATAGATTACCGAGTTATATAGCAGGGACTATGATATATTCAACTTTTCCACTACAATTTACACGGTTGAGTCATACTCACGCCAGTAGTATCCTAACGCCTCCAGCTCGCAGAAATTCAGCGCCCTGTCATCTTCTGGAGAACCACAAACTATTTTCTCGATGGAGACGACCAGACCTATTAGTGGCGGGTCACATGTGAATCCTCTCATCCTATCGCCGAAATCTCCGTCCACATCGTCCATCCACGTGGCACAGAGGGCGTTTTCACTGATATCACTGTTGTTACCAACTCTCATCTCTACACAACTCATCTTCTCTGTAAACATGTTTATGTATCTATGAAGAATGTATCTCTGACATACAAGCACTACTAGCGATCGGGGAATATTTAGAATAGAGAAACATATACTCAATCATATGACTGGTCACAAACTAATTAAGATATGAATATCGCTAAAACAAATCTCTTTCTATATGTTACTTTCGCGTTGGCCTGTTGCCTTTATCGTTTATCTATTATTGATTATATTCACTGTGGGCAGCAGACAATATTCATGTGAAAATAACAATTCAAAGTTTTCCCATTTTATTGACACATATTATTCACATCCCTTGTTTCTGAATGAATAATGTTGATTAAACCTGAGGTGACAGATATCTTACCGGTGCAGCAGTCTCCTCTATTCGCCACATTGATCTGCTGTATCAGATACATCTTATCTAGCTCCACTTTCCACCATTTCTCCTCGCCACTCGTGTGGGAACACTTGCGATAGTCGCCTCGGGCCGTATCCCCATCATTAGCTAAGCTTGCCTCCAAATATGTTCCACTGTTCAATCGGTATGTAGAGGATTGGGAGGCAACTCCACTCAGTGCGGCGTTCTCTGTAATAATAGTAATAATTCAGTATACGTGCTTATATGAGCAAGTACAGTCATAAGATATGAAAATCAGCTTAACAAAGTGTTGTACGAATACATTGTATTTACACAATGGTATCTACATTTTGACGTTGGGGTTTTTGAATTGGATCTATCAGATTGTATCTTACCAAGCGTGGCTGATTCTTCGCAGTACAGGAACAGATGAAGATAAACTGAGTAGGTAACAATATTTGGAATCAACTTCATTCTGCAGTTGACTGTCAGGGTTATCAGCATGCAGTCTGCCGAAATGTCTTAAATGCAATCTGATAAACGCTTGTAGATTCAGTAAGTTCCCATGCGAAATTTCTGCATAATGCAATCACTCGAACTGGAACATGAATTATGTACAACATAATAAATTTAAGCTGATTGCGATTTAGGTCGGAGGTACCATTCACATTTCTCGACGAATACTCAGGAGTTTGAATAGGACGATAAGCTTATTCTACTTCATTAGTATCACGTTCCGCTGGACGCATTAATAATGATAATCAAAGAGAATTATCTAAGTTTACTACAGTGGCATTCGGATGTGCTTACCATTTACTGGTGTTGTATTCCTGAATAATTCATCACAATTGTCCAAATAATTTACTGCCACGTGCCTCCATTGTTAACGTCTGATTGTTCTTTCAGTCATAGCTTAGAATTGGGAGTTGCCATATGCATATCATTAATCTGCAATAAAAGATGGCGATGCATTAGATGATGTAATATAGACTTATGATTATTATTTAATGGAAACCCGCCATACTAATGTGAGTCTTGATGAATTTGTACCTGAGTAAGGCAAGCACGGTATGTATGAGTTACACTCTGCGAGTATGTATCCAACGAGCTAATATTGTTCAACTTTAGTGGTGGTCGGTAAATTCTCCCACCCAAACATATTTACCAAACCCCATGCTTTCCACCACCTACACACTCCCTTAACTCGACAACACCTATGTGACCTGAAATAATTATATCATATTTTTGTCCGAGCTGACTTCTCTCAGATCTCATATGTTAAAAAACGTACAAATAACAAACTTTATTCGCTAAATAAAATGAATTTCCTCAGTTGTTACTTCTTATTTTGTACGTCGCGTTACACAAATGGCACTGCTGAGGTCGTTCATTGGAGAGCAATGTCAGAAACGCTCGGGTCAGTACAATTCCTGTATACAACAGTGCCAGGGACCAGAGTACAGTTCGCGTCAGGATCATTGTGTCTGTAATTCACATGTACTTCTTACCTGCAGATTATCAGCTGATAATCAGTGGATTAACTAGTTTCCGCCCAGATTAGCCATTGACACTCTCGCAAGTAAACAACACAACAATAGAGGGATAATCTGCTATTATACAATTACTTATTATTCTGTGCTTGTTTTTGCCAAATTGTCGGGGGTCGTGCTGTTTATTATGTAATTATAGCCGTGTCACATGTCCAGGTCTCCGAACTGGCACGCTCTTCACTTATCAAGGGTGCCGGTTACTCTTATGTTCGTTTTCTAAACGCGTCAGGGATAACATTGATCATAGGGAAAGAAAAGTGCAGCAGCAATATGTCTAAATCTAGTGAGTATAATCTATACAATACTTATAACTCAGTCGGTGATTGGCTGGAAATGAAACGGAGATGCGTATCTTTAATTGTAATCAATCGATCTCTTGTAGTAATTGAGTCCCGTTTAACAAAGTATGGTTGACATCATCAAAGACATTTTTGAGAATAGGTGTGTCTAGAACATGAGTGTTGGTTGGAAGCTTCACCCGTGTAGTATTCCAGGCTCTGATTACAACATAGAACAATGCTCGATTTGATTAACTCAACTCTCCATGTTTATTTAGTACATCGGTACCTAATATTGTCGAGTTACGGTTCAACTACCAAGTGTTGCACAGATGGAAGTGCGCCATCACTATACCTGGCCCGCACCCACGAGTATTGCGCCGCTCAATGAGATTCCCAAAGTGTATCTCGGTCGGGACAATCAGGTCGCGGTCAACAGGTAGTTCCCGGAAGACGCATCTTATCACAGGATTACTCCAGGGATTGGTGGTCATTCCGTTTGCATGGCAATACGTCGAGCACTCACCTTGTTCATCTGCCAAGTGTGTTGACAGTTGCCAATTACTAACACGAGCGACCGATCAGCACTCAAGTGAGCACAGGTCATCAGCCGAGCATCTTAAACCTGTGTGCTTATTAATTTTGACAACCACCTTGAGACATTTACCTGTGACTGCATCTAGCTTGCATGCATTTGAACAGATAAAAAAAGTTAACAAAATAGCTCGATACAGCTCACATGCACTACTGCATTTGATAGTGACACACATAATTAAATTAATTGGTCTAACTCTGTGAATCAACAATCCCCACATATTCTGTGATCAGAATCGACACCATGTTCTGATTATAATTTTAACTCTCCTTATCGAACATGCAAAAGCTATTGTCATTGGTTCGTTCGCCTAAAACAGTAAAGTGTTTGTTTATGTGTTTACAGGCTCAAGACGGAGACACAAGACGACGCCGAACTATTTAGCAAGCACGCTGTACGATGATGACGATCTCCTGCCTCGCCGGCTTCACACCACGCAGCAGCTAAAGGTTGAGGTGGAGAGAGCCCTGCCCTTATCCCCCGCCCTCGCTAGATGTCACGCCTTAAGCTCAGGTAGTACGGATCCACTGGAGGGGATCGTCCCTGATTTTAGACGACCAGGAGCAGAGATAGAGAGAAACACTCCCACATCACTTGATAAATTATATGCACAGAACAGTAATAGCCTTGTGTACAGCAGGTATGGCTCTAATGGTGACGTTACCGTGAACAAGTATGACGTACACATGACGTCACCGCCGATTAGTGATGAAACAGGGGAGAACCCTTTTGTTTGGACAAGGAACCAACATAATCATTAATGTATGCAATGAAACTGTTATGTTGTTATGTCAGTATTCAATGTTTTTTCGTAATCAATTGAAAGCAAAATATGTAGTTGAATGTGAATCATATATTGGCTGTACGTTATTTTATAAAATAAATATCCTCTTAATGACGCATGGGAACATTGTGAAGTATGTGATTTGGTTACTAATATCTCTAATTCTCATATCTAATCTAGTCATTCATGATTCGGGATTAATTCCACTTATTGCAAACAATTTGCAACCTATCCTTGATGTTGACCGTGTTGCTAAGTATTTGCCCCACTAATAAAGACTTTAAACAGTCATTTGTCCAAGAAATTGCGTAAGTCAATATATCGTATATGATATTCCTAAGACTGAACATTAGAGCTTAAACATTTTATTCACAAAACACATATATTGTAAATACATCTTTATGCGATGTGTCCTGAATGGTGTGGGTTGATACCGATTTACAGTTTACTTTCTCTCTTCTCATACACTTGCGTGTGACTGGTGAAGTAATCTTTATAACTTTTATCAATGCTTGGTACATGATAACAAATACAGTCGGTTATTTCGCCATTGATGATGTCTGAGGCCGGGATGTAACCGATGCGAACATATCCCATGTCCGAGGCGATCTTCAGTATGGGCAAGTTAGTGAGGAAGGCGTTGTCTATCCATCCTTCGTCTTCTCGGAACAGACTGCACATCACCTCGATTGCCTTGGTTAATTTTGAAAACAACATGGCGGAACCGGTGCCAAGCATCGCCGGGTTAGCGGTCAGCATACCATGTGAGAATCGTGACGTCGTCGATCTAGAGGAATAATTACATTAATAAAATTAATTTAACACCATAAGAAGAGATTCGACGATAGTGTTTGCCAAGATAGTTATGACAACATTAGAGAATTGTATTTAGGGAGGCATTGTCTTGAATAAGCTTAGGTTGGAAGGGGATTCCTGAAGAAGAATCACGGAAACAACAATCAATACAACTACATTCGTTTTTCTCTGTAAGCTGGTGATACACCTGACTGGCATTGATCTGGATTATACAAGTACATCCATATCTCAATGTAATGTGTGAACTGACAATGGACTGCTAGTTGGACCAAGACTAAAAACATCTACCTATGGCTCACAATTGTTCAAGCTCTTGGGATCAAGACTTTGGAATAGGCTGTTAGAAATATTTGTACATGTTAAATGCAAGAGACTAATATTTGTCTTCACAAATAGTTTAGATGGCTTAACGCTTCTCACAGTTTAGTCATTGTCTTAATGCACCATTACGATTGATAGATGCGCACCTCGTACACACTACACATGCGCATGAGTGTCTAATGACCAATAGCTAATTGTTAGTTATCTCTGTTATCTATTTGCAGGAATCTCAAATCCTAACGGTCAGCGATTTCAAATCAGTTCGATACATATAGTCATAGAGTGTAAATGTTATACCGCATGTTTATTAATAAACTTCAGTACAAGTCCGGAGTTAATTTAAAAGTCCTAATCCAGATAACTTAATATAGGCTACCACTAAAGATCAGAGAGACCAAGAGCTTTAACAGTTATGAGAAGGCAATTTTTTAGAGACATCCATGTCTAACTTATTGCCTGTTTTACCGCTGTCTTCAATCTAAATTTTAAATTCATGTTTGATTTATTATTTTCTCACGTAAATCGCAGTGAGCTCTGTAAATGCGCTATATAAGAATTATTCATCACTATTATTACAACTGATTATAAACTGACAACATATTTTCGTTGTCATGACTGCTACATTTAGCTATTGTCATGATCCTCCATTGGATTTTATTTTATACCGTTGCTACTGTGATCGAATTAATATAAGTGATCATCATATGCATTTTATAGCAGAAGTTTATGAAACCCACCTTGTCTGAGAACATCGTTCTCGTCCCATGGCACAAATCATGGTGCCATCTAACAACTCGAGCACGCACCAATCCATCTTCCGTATCCGGGTGTGGTAGAAATACTTGTAGGTGGAGAACTGGGACTCCCCGTATCCGTACCCGGCATC
>JAXGGS010492147.1:11346-26881 GCA_035585475.1 Armandia brevis
ATCTTTCAATTAGCATGTAGGTTAAGAAATTTGGCAGTCATCAAATTTACCTAATGCCATGACAAATACATTGTTGGTATGTCCATCTATCAAAACCCGAGCGTATACCTTAAACAGGCTGTGTGATGGTGATTTCATTTCCAGTCAACACTAAGAAGCCCCTCCCCACTCATTTTAATATAAATTATAATTATGGCCTATAGGCTAATCATACTCCAGATTTCCTTTCACCATGCAAACGCCTTAATGAAAACCTAGATTATTGGGTTGCGGTCCAACATTCAACGAATTCGGGTCCATTTGAGATGATGATTGGCTGGTTGCCCAGACTAATTCATAAAGTAAAAATACCGAGGCCCCCCATCTAATGAAGGGTTGGAGGCCTAGGCCGTCAGAGTCAGGACACCAAATTTGAAACCGTAGGCAAATGCAATCTTAGCAGACGATACTTTGGTTGTCAGGTTCATTAAGGTGCAGATGAAATTGCTTTGATAATTTCTCAAATAAAAACGTGTGGATATGTTACAAACTAGCTCGAGAGATAAAATACTTAATCCAAAACCGCGTAGTTACCGTTTAAATCATTAATAATCACAGTAATTAACAGGTAGATATCTTGAAACCAGTAAGGTTCTGCTAAAGAGTAGACAGATTTAGTTTCGAAATAAATATTATCTCTTAAATTTTGATTTCATTAGTCACAATTACCTTGATTATATGAGCGTAGGGTGAACATTATTTTGAACTATGTAATTATATGAAAGTATTCAATTGAAACATAAGATAGTATACGTAAACAAACTCTGTTTCTTAATTTGAACTGGTTTCTTAGGAATACTACTAGCCTAATAAAGGATCAATGTACCGTAGATCCTCTATATAACCCTCTTATTTTTTTGCGCATATTTCATAACATAAAAGCTTTACCGTGAGCCTTAATTTTTCTTCTTTTGGTTTATTGATTTCGATCCAAGGTTGCGCCTAGGAATACATAGGAACTCTACATAAAACGGTTTCATAAGATAGCCCACGGCACTCGCGTTATATATAGGGTCTACTGTACGGGCAGGTGTTACAGCGCAAACGGGTTAACAGACCAATTCACTTCTCCCACAGGAAATCCATACGACAACAAAGCATCGGCACCAATCACTGAATTTCTAGGTCAAACAGGGCCCATGTGAAATTTTCGCGGAATACACACTCGAATGCTTGAATCGAGACGTAGCCAGCTCGTCTAGAGACAATCTGTTCAGGTAAGTTATCAAGACTTTAGTATGATTCGTGTTATGTTATGGGCCTAGATCAGTTCACATAGTCCTCGTTCGGGAACAAGATTCCATGTTTTGTGTAAAAGCACCACGATGTTTTAAAGGTGGGAAAAGTGTTGGCGGATCCCTCGCTACTATAAAGTGTCCTGCCGATCGAGGCACATACATTCACGTCCAATAGCATTGAATTGTATCATATGCATGGTATGTAATTTCCGCAGCGAAATCAGCATGTTGGGAAATTGTGAACTTTCTTGAAACAGCATTTAAATATTTTCCTTGAATCTCATGACATGCATGACAAGCATGGCCTTTTAAAACTGCCAACGGTCCTGATCATTTCCCCTGATCTTTTTCCGATCAACCACGTACCCCGTCTAAGTTGTTAACAATACCTTTGCTCTTAAGCACCGGTACCAGTGCGCTTTGTTCGTTTATAGATACAATTTACAAAATTATCAAGCGAAATAATTTACCCCCTTTCTGATATCAGTGCTATTATTCCCAAACCTATTCAATAAATCGAAACCAGATGGCCTCCGAGCGTAGTGCCCAGGTACCCCACCATTCCACTAGTCGTGCAATTTCCCACGACTCATTGGAAGATGCCCTAATTTACTTGGTATATCGAACTGGAGCGGATGTCTGAATATTTTAGCCATGTGCAGTTGTCCGACTGGAAGAAATCTCCTGTGTTCACTTATGCTGAGGATGTGGACACTTGATGTATACATATGATCTACTAAAAGTGATATGAAGGTCTCTTAGCACCTGCTATAAATCACCGTTTTGCAATACGAGAGGCAAGCCATCTATTTCTGATATTTCCTACACTTGACTTGAAATTCACTTCAGTGGACTGTAGACATTCGTACATGAAAAACAGACTAACTCAAGTACGTGCTACTCAGCAAAAGAATCTGATACATTGTACTCCAAAGTTGTCTATATTTGTAGATATAATCTTAGATAGGTAACTATTTAGATTCATGAATAAAATTGTTGACCTCGAAGTAGCATTTGATGTAGGGATTAGTTCTGAAGTATAAAACAATATCACTCAATTAATCAACTTAAAACAGCGGTTTTCCGTTGAAGACAAACTGATATCATGTTTTTAACAATAGTTATTCAACTCATACATAATATGATAAATATCGTTCATGTTATCTAATTTTTATCATTCAATAATTATTTTATTTTATATTGCATACTATGTTTGACATTATTGCATATCTACATCTGTATGCTTAAACTTACAAACAGGATTGTACACGATTAATTAATTTAAAAAAAATATCTGAACGTCGTGCTTCTCACTGCACGAAATATTCTTTTATAGCCGTATTGAAACACTGTGCGAATAATGTAACCTAAAAACATGAAATTTGCTTTTTCAGAATTGATCAAGGCTGTGAAAATGGACAGGTGAGCGCACGTACAGAGAACATCATGTCTTTTCATCAACCCTCGACGGGGGTGAGCTTCCATCCGCAGCTTCCCCAGGTGAGCCTACCCCAGAGCCTCCCTCGTTACCCATCGACGTCAAACTCTCTCAGTTCGCCCTCTAATCAGACAGAGCCGGCAAACACGTACGAAATAGTTGCTGAGATTGGAAGAGGAGCATATGGCACTGTATATAAGGCGAGAGACACGAGGAATGATGGCCGATTTTTAGCACTGAAAGAGATCCGGATCCAAACAAATTCAGAGGAGGGCTTACCGATGAGCACGATAAGAGAGATAGCTATGTTGAAGCAACTTGAAAATTTTGAACATCCCAATATCGTCAGGTTGGTATAATATTAAGAATATTCATATTGTCTTTTGTCCTTTTTATTGAGGCTTTCTTTATTTTAGGCTTATGTAAGGTTATCTTCTCCATACCGAGCAGCAATTTATTTGTAATTTGTATAATATTTAAGTACTGGTAATGCGATTCAGCTGTTGCTCTCTTGTACGGTACTTGCTCATCCAGAGTTGGACTTAAAGTTGCCAATTAAGTTAAATTTGGGGCTCCGAGATTGACCCAGACGAAGTCCTGGCCAACCTAAATCAATTTCTTACATAACTCGTCCTGCAATACTAGATGACTTTTTTTAATCTGGGTGGGTTAGGAGCCCGGATCCGCAGTTTGCACAAATACGCACATAGCTATGCGTTCAACTCATTCAGCGGAGTGTCGTCGGTTATAATATCTTGCATTTCAATTCTTTAGAAAATCCCCGAAGGAAATCAGTCATGGATCATAAGACTCGTGCTATGTACAAGTTTATTATGTAAGCAAACACCGACACAAAGATGGTATGCTAGCCAGACTTGGATTTTGGGCACCGATAAGCCAAACGTTATTATACATACCTGTGTATATATGTGTGCATATGACTTGCATGGTTCATTGATTGTTATAGTACTGGATCACGGTGAGCCGTGTCGCAATAATCCAGTATGCAAATATGCTATGAATTATTAGCATTAGCCAATTGACAACCAAGGTACTGATAAGACGAAATTTGTAGCCAATCACATGCTTGTTTCAGGGGTGATTGGCCCCATATGCAGCTGTTTTGGGAGTTATAGTGTGTACATATATGTAGGTGTAGGGTATATGCCACGATAAGATAAGCATACGAGTAATGCTCTGGGTGGTGTGCGAACACCAGTCAATGAGTAGGACTATTGATCTGCTCCTGCCCACCTTCAGTTTAAAATTTTCGCATATTTTCTCGTTATCATACCAGTCCCACGCAAAACGTGTTTAATTTTTTTCAATCCTTATAAGCATCGTTCACTCATTGGATGACGCATGTATTAAGCTGGGATTTTTTTATCATTTTATAACCAACGTTTTAGTGATATTCCCTATATTGATCACCAGCTATGCTTCATCCATTGCTTATTAATTGGTTAACGATTTGAAGAAATGTTTATTTTTTTATCAAGGAGAAGAAATCTCATCAAGATTCAGTTGAAGAATTTTTTCACACAAATTTATTTTACGAAATATAGCCCGGGTACTTTTATTTGTTCTCAGTGTTCTGTGATATGGATTGTAGAAATATCAACCATACAAGAAATACGACAATAGTCAACACTTTTCATTTGCTTCGCAATCATGCTTCATAATTGAAACGCATCTTAAACTGAAAAAAAGTAAACAAACTATTGCAAATGTTCGACTTTGCCAGTCGAAGCATTCACACTATATTTTCCCATGACTGCTCAAAGCTCAGAATAGGATAAATCATTTGAATATGAATAACTACTCATCAAGTTAAGTTGAATTGTTCACTTTGTTTGCAAAAAGAGTAAATTAAATGCAAATCTTTTTTCAGTTTACTACATGTATCTTTGTGTAAACAACATGACGACGGTATGTCTGCCACGAATTTACTCCCAGGATTTAGTAAATAAACAAGACATATTGTCCTTTGGCTCGGTTTGAAAAGCGCATTGTGTTACGCTTGAAAGGTGTCATGTTAGCACATAAGACACGCCATATCAAATGTCACATCGACTAGAATGTTAATGAATCAGATTTTTGCCTCGCATTTTTACTGCAGTACGTACTCATGATAAGATATATGTCAAGGAATTTTTTTGTAAGGGTACTTGTCGATAAGCACTTTTGTGGTAGGCTGATATTTTCATTTAATGGGGTAATGAAAGTAGACGGGCACCTATGATGCCACACGAATCGAAAATCATAATAAATTATGAAATTTAACGAAAAACGATGAGATTTATTGATTGCTTTAGACAGCATCTTAGCGTGGCGTAAAGTAGTTAATGTATGATCT
This sequence comes from Armandia brevis, assembly GCA_035585475.1. Taxonomy (NCBI): domain Eukaryota; kingdom Metazoa; phylum Annelida; class Polychaeta; family Opheliidae; genus Armandia; species Armandia brevis. Next base: position 16,418 of record JAXGGS010492147.1, read on the forward strand.
CTGGTCCTTAAGTCCACGTGGGATTTTTTAAAGCCCGGGTTTGCCTCGTCCCATGATAATTAACCTGGGAGTGATAGGGCCAGAACCTTTGAAGAAGGGCCACATGAATAAAGAAAAATCAGGATCGTAGATTTTTGTCCCATCAGCCACTTTAATGTGAATCACTGAGTCGTCTGTCTCTGCTTCTACTTATTTAGACCCGTTTCACTCCCCCAAGTGCTCATCTGGATGCATTATAGTCCAATATCCTTGATACATTTGTTGGTTGATCAGGAAATCACACATAACATAAAATACATGATAGCCCAATCAGTGCAAGATTGAAAATTTGAAACTATTGGTTTGTCTCTGCAAAACACAGAAGCGGTTGGTTATACTCTTGGATCACCCTTTCTACAATCTTGTTTACAAGAGATAATATTTAATTGCCCAATTTATGAATATATGTTTGCTTTCGATTTTCTAATGTCAAAAGTTGCTAATAAGGTAGAACCATCCGATTATGTATCATTGCGCTTTTAGAATTGAGACCACCTTTGAATTTAGCCCGCTTTTGTATACCGTACTCTATTGACTATCCTACTTCCCAGGTTTTATTATATGTTACCAATTGTTAGCCGTACATTAATTTCAAAAACAAAAACACAAGGAGAGGAGTCTATTTAGAATAAGCTGTTTTCCTATTATCATCTTTTAGACGTTTGACCAAATGGGAACCTTCATTGGGGCACTTATGTATTTAGTGCAACTCGTAAATTATTGGTGATCTGATTTTTTGTTATGATAGTTACACAAACACATAATGTACATAGTTAAATAAATAATTTGCTTTTGTTTAAATTTAAGCACATTTATTTAATCGTCAGACTCTTTGACGTCGTACACACCAATCGAACTCAACAAGAAATGCGTCTATGGTTGGCATTTGAATATATTGATCAAGACTTAGACATCTACATGAAAAAATGCCCAGCTCCTGGCCTCGGACCAGACAGAATAAAAGTAAGTTATTTTCATCGAGTTCGTTCTTAATACATTTATAGAAATTTATACTTACTGTGAGGAGTCAACTGTGCTTTTCACTCTCGATTTCATATTATCTAATAACTATTTATTGAGCTAATTTATTCCACCACTTCTCCAATATTCTAAGCACTATATGTGTGACTCACATGCATAAAAACGGGTGTTTTCTTGAATTCAATAATCATTCAGGAATGAGCCAAATAGCATTCAATATGTCATTCACTTACAGGCCTCTTGGGAATTATGGTAACATATTTATATTATGGTGCATGTACAGATGTTGTGAAACGAGAAGAATAATGATAATGTATTACTTAAGAATGAGAAACCTAGTTCATGTTCACATAGGAGGACTGTCTGGCCCTTGCAAACACGGATGTCTTTTCTGCATGGTTATGTTCCTTTTGTGTTCATGATAATCCGATGTGTTGCTTTTTATTTGTCGTCCTTGGGCCTTAATCAATCAAGAATATTTATTTATTTAGTTTCGTCCCCCACTCTTAAATAAGGAGCGTTTCAGTTTAAATATTGTTTAATTTGTATGCGGAATGAACTGTCATTGAACCTTATCAAATATCAAAAGTAGCTCTTCCACCACTTACAGTTTTGTTGAGAAGTTTTTTTCGAATGCACCTGTGAGGAATACTTTGTTAATTATACCACGAGTGGTTTTATGTGAGAGAATAATTGAAGCGTCATTTTGTAACACGGAGATTTGAAAGAGACCGTCTTCACTTAACCTTGTCTTCTGCAGCGTTAAACTTCGATCTCAAGACCCAACCTTCGTCCACACTGAATATTTATAGTCTTAATGATATCCATCAACTCGCTAGTATCTTTAATCATAATGACAAATTAGGAATATTATGCTGTATTATTAATGGCTGAGCTTAAGTTTATAATACCAGGTATGGTTATCCTGATTTCTGTCATACACTGTGCCTGTCGGTCTAGTTATTTTTATCGTGTATGTCAATAGCTAGGCCATCTTAGTTTGTTTAAGATGTCATGAAAATCGCACACAGTTAAACCTGTATGATCGATGCACTTAAGTATAAAATCAGAAGACATGATTTCTAATCCCCTTAATATATGGGACAGCAATGCTATCGTTTCTTTTTATAAACCAATATCCTACAGTACTTACAATGATTACCGAGTACATATACACTCAGATCACCGCACATGTACATGTAGGGTTTTTCATAAATTAAGCAGAACATCAGAGACATTTGAGTGACCCTCTGTCAAAGGTTTCTCCAATTTCCCCCGTTTCAATTCTATAGATATCCCGAACAAGTGACTGATCTCTAAAATCTTCGATAAAAAATAGCTATATTGTTCCGAAAGCTAAATGAGTATCATTTGCATGAGTAACGTTTCCGGTCGGCCTACAAGTACCTTTTGTATATGGTGCCTGAATATTGGTTCGCCATATTAGCCATTGAATCCCTGTGTTTCGATTTCTACTCTTTGGTTTCTCAGCTGGGATGTTCACCTAGGGTGTTGATGTTACATCGCATATTTGCTGTATGGTGGGCGAAATAGTCACCAAGCATGTTTGGTGTAAAAAAAACGGATGTCAAGTTTTCAAAAGTATTGCATGAACTGACTACTTTGGATTCCTGTGTTGATGAATGATGTGTAACCGGCAACGTTAATACTATCACGTTTATGTCCACATATTTCTCCCAAGCTGTGAACAAAATCAGTTAATGGAATCTTTGGTAAATTTAGCTGTACAAACGAGTTATATAAATCATAAGAAAGTTCACGGTCAGCAAAGCGTTTTCCTCTTACGTGACCAGTTAAATATTAATCTGCAAACTATTCACTATTTCACTCCCAATTATACAAATTGTTTGTAATAATTTCAGGACTTGATGTACCAGATCATGCTCGGAGTAGATTTTCTGCATTCGAACCGAATTGTTCATCGGGATTTAAAGCCTCACAATATACTCGTTACAAGCCAAGGAAAAGTAAAATTGGCCGATTTTGGTCTAGCCAGAGTTTATGGCTTCCAAATGGCTTTGACCTCAGTAGTAAGCTATCCAATTTGTAGCACTTGTGGAGTAAGGTTGAGTTGATATACGTATCTTAAATATTCATGTATCTGATTTGCAATGTTTATTCATGCAATGCTATCGTTTTCAGGTGGTGACATTGTACTACAGATCACCCGAAGTTCTTCTCCAGGACACGTATTGCTCCAAAGTTGATATCTGGAGCTGTGCTTGCATATTCGCAGAATTGTACACCAGGAGGTGTGTAGCTTATTATTTATTGCATTTGATCGTCCTCTTAGTTACACTTAAGTTTATAGAAATGCCACAGTCGCTAGTGCAAAGCTTTACGACTGACTATTGTGGGGAATTGTGTATTCTTTTAACCACCGATATGAATATTTAATGATGAACTTCTCTTTCAGACCGTTGTTGAAAGGCATCTCTGAAATAGATCAACTGTGCAAAATATTTGAGTAAGTATTGCAGACAAATTTGCTTGCTGGTATTTAAAGTATTGAAAACTGGCCGACTTGACTTTTTATTTATAGGGCACTTCAGGACTAAAAAACATTTGATGATACGATAGTCATAAAGAGCTGTTAAAAATAATTGTGTTTCCAGGCTAACTGGAATGCCGTCTGAAGAGGACTGGCCCAGCAACATATCAGTGCCGAGAAGTTCATTCCAGCCCTATCCAGGACAAGCGCTCGAATCTGTCGTCCCTGATATAGAGCCCATGGCGAAAGATTTATTACAGGTGAAAACAATGCGATTGCTCTATCTTTTTGACACACACACTCGAGACATTTACTCAACACGTGGCTTTGTACTTGTCCATGCGAATGTCGCGTTGTCTGGAACAGTGAACTGGTGCCAAGAACTTAATGATTTAATTCAGTCCTGCAAGAGATCGTCTAAATATTTGTAAAATGATTATTACGGGATATTATTCTCCCCCTGCAAATAATTAATCAACACACATTCTAACCTCGTCCATAGACAAAACATAAATCAGTTGGACTATCATTTACATCAATTGGATTGTCTAACTAATTTACATTTATGATACCAGTTGAGGGACATACTTGTCTACCCATAATTTATTGTCATGTTACCGATTACAACTGTACTGAAATTGATTAACTCATTTGTATTTCCTGTTTTTCCTCCGCAGAGAATGCTGATATTTAACCAGCAGATTCGACCGTCGGCGGACGACGTACTGAAGCACCCATATTTTCAGGATGAGAGTTTACACGGACAAGCTGATGTGGAAATGAGTGACAGTTTAAATTCCACCAATAGCTCCTCTTTCTTGAGCACGGATAACCAGGGAGCGTCAAACCTCAGCTTCTCGAGCCCTGGCTTTAACTATTCCGGCAGCAGTCACAACATGTCTTCAAGCAGCCTGACGCTAGCCGCCAGTGCTCCAAGTAGTAACGGAACAGTGTATTCTGCAGCTGACCCCAACAGCATCAACCTTACTGCTGACGAGGAGGACGTCGATGCCTTTTCCCCTTAAACCGTTTTCATCTTCATCCAGGACTCAATATTTCAAAGGAAGTTGTTATAATCGATGAGGTGAAATGTCGTTCAGAATCATATCACACTTTGTACTTAATTAGAGCCTGATATTATATGGATTTGGACATTTGAACAAATCAGTGTTACCAGTTCACTCGAAGAAAAATGTCGGCAGATGTTTTGTCACGGAGGGTTAGAAATTTGTGCCTTGGTGAGATTAACAAATCATAGGAACCTGATGTCACATTGACGTCCGATATAACAATAAAGCTTTCAAATAACCGACATTTTACCATGAGATTGTACACTAAGATGTATGTTTATCTTCCACTGCCAAGATGAAATTATGCCATACATATCAATACAAACGGGGAATTCCTTAACACATTCATTTTTTTCATCAAAACCCCAACCACCCAATCACAAAACACACGTTCCTTAACCTGTCTTTCCCCTTAGTACTTCAGCCATTTGCGTCTTATTGTTTATATCTTGACCGTGTTTTGTAAATATGTGTTTGTTTTTGTCGACTACCAGTATTCCGCAAAGGTATTGCTGTTGATGTGCCTGCACTAAACCATACGACCATTGACCAACAACTTGCACTAGCCTGTTTGTACCCTCCACTTGTACATTTCGTGTTTTTCATTGACTTAAGTTAAGTCTGCGTATTATTTAAGTTTTGATTACGATCATCGCTAACTAAAGCCATGGTCAATATGCCAATTATACATTACACGACAAAGAGTTATAAGATATGATTTACCTCAGTTTGTGTGTATTTTTGTGACTTGTTTTGTTTTGAATGGTTGTTGCACGCAATATGCGCCAAGGGAAATCACACTAAAACAGCGTATCTGAACTCTGCAAGTTCGCTTTTACGACAGCAGACTCTACATTTGTATAAACTGTCCACCAGAGCCGAAACGCCTGATATTCAATGTTATTTTATTTTTTATTTTGGTATAACTCCGCTAAATGCCTGATATCCAGTTCTGATTTTCAGTATGTTGCGTCCTATTTGATACTACTACCTTAGCATTTACAGGCGAGAACACTCACCATGACTTGGACAAGCCATGTCAATGTTTCTGTCATTGCTGATACTACTGAAATTGCATAATTCTGAGAATGAGTTAACAACCTGTTAAATTTGTGTGTCAAATCGTGAGCATAATTACTCAACACGGTACATAGCCGTGTCGGCGTCAAATGAAATAGAAATCACTTAATGGAATTTTTGTTTAACATGTCAACATTTTGTTACTGTGCATGTAAATTTTTGTATTTGTATATCAGTAGTTTGAAACATGCATTATAAAGGTGAAAGTCACGTAAACTTTCTATGTTACAAAGATGGACATAGTGGCGGATGTATTTTTGTATTAGCTGAATATTATTCACTTTCAGAGTATGATTTTCAATTTGAGTTCATGGGTTTGTTTTATAGTTGCATTTAAGATTTGTATTCAGCAGCCCATGAATTGTATAACATGTATATCGTTGCTGTATTGTTCATTGCATTTGATTTGTGATATCTACATGTTGAATATGAGTGCAGTTTCTTAGAAGGCGTAATAATCGAACATTTAGCCGACGTTAGGAGAAACTAATTCATACTTGTATTCATTAGGACACTTATATTGAATGCCATGAAAGTTTGGCATATACTGCCTTAACATACTTGATAAGACTATAGACTGAAAAACATTAAGTATCGGAATGCACTAATTATTGGAATGTCATGTGCATATTCCAATATATATTTGCTCAACATAACTTTTAAAATTTTCTAATTTCTGCGTAGTTCTCACACTAGTTTGAAAACTGTCGATATATGTTTTATGAATTCATGATTTATGTAAATGTATTGATTAGAATTTAAAGAGTGTTGGTGCGAATGTAATGCATCATTTTAAGCACACTTGATTTTCACTTTGCACGGCGATTGGTTGCAGTGATCATAATCTTTACATCTTACAAATGTAGTATTAAATAAAGTCATAAAATAAGTGCATTTTTCGTATTTCGTAGGATCGATTTTGTTGTTCAAGAGCGACGTCTAAATTTAAGTAACTATTTATTTGTGTTTGGGCGTCATTCCATATACAATTTCATGAAGTCAATTAATCATCAATTTCGCAATTTATATATAGGCACATGTATTAGTGATGAATTTAAATTATTATGCTAATTGCAAATATTAAAATTATAATTTTGATTAAGCCATAGTACTCTAGACATACATGTACACTAAATAACATTTAACTTATAAACATTCTCTTTTCAACTAAATAAGTTGTAAATCAATTTACGGTCACTTGACACAAACTGAAGTAAATGCAATGCCTGTACCAAGTAAAGGATATACATGTGCGTGCATGTTGTATAATAGACATGTATACCGTACATAGTACTGTGGAATGGTTATTCAAGTGACCAGCATGGCTGTCATCACACATACAACAAACAACTAATACAACTCAAGACTTCACAAAAGAATGGAATTCTGTATCCTCTGAATTAAGTTATGGCAACAGAAAGGAATGAACAAGATAAATATGGCATGACAGAATTATGATTGACGAATCATATCAATTAACCAGGACATGAAATAATTGAAGCATCAACTGACTATATTTTACGCTTAAGCGACCATAAATACATCACCGAGAAAATCGCGGTGATCAAGTCTTTTACACTTGTGGTTTCATTCTTCTACAAACTACTTAATGTCCTCCCATAAGCTAAGTGAAAATAAATCAATGTAATAAGCTGCCGTGAATAACAACTTCGTCTTATGTGCGTGGTTTTACAAAAACTTCACAAACATCATAATCTACTTGTGACTCTGGGAAATCAATTTGACATTATAATAAACATATACCATTGATTAGTTTTGATGTGTGTTTTTAACAAAATTGTGAACACAGCTTATATTTCTCTTCACGTAATTATAAATATACAGTGTAAATGTATTTGATGTTTTAACGATAGGCACAATTTGATATAGTTAGATAAATGTGTATAATTTGATAATTGTAAAAATTATCATTTTACTTAAAGTTTCGGAGACATTAAAAATCGATAAAATTGTAACACAATATTGTAAAATCAGTCAATTCAGTGCGTAGATATAATTAATCGTCAAATTAACTATTGTATTAACTTTTTTGAAATTAAACTTATATACTCAGGAAGCCTGCAACTCACGCATAGTATAACTGAGAGGAATTTGATTCACTCTCCCCACTATGTCTCGCATGTGGCTCCGATTTCGAATCTTTCCGCTTGGGTTTCTTGATTAAATTTCTCAAACTCTTTCTTATCTTACCACCTCGGGACAAATCGTCACGAGCCGAATCTATTGTACCTGCTGCGCTAACTAAAGATGTTTCCGAGGAAGACGTGTGAAGTCGATCGCTGCTATTTCTCTTGGTGTCCGTTTCCTGAATGTTGCGTAGCACATCTTTGGTAAACTCTTCCGACCTGGGATCGAGAAATACGCTTCGCTTGTGTTTGCTGGTCGGTGTAAGAGGCCTGTGCGGCGATTTGATTTTTGGAGGTAGTGGTGAGGTGGCGTTTCTTAAAGGCACGGCGGGTTCGCTAGGCAAGTTCCTCCTCTTGGTCTTGTCACGTTTGGGACCGGCGTAGTAGATGCTCGACTTGCTCTTCAGCTTGTCGTACAGAATCGCAAACGACGGCCGCTCGTCTGGCTTTTCCCGCCAACAGCTTTTCATCATTGCGGCCAAGTCTGAGGCGCATCCTGGCGGCTTGTCCAGGCGGCCACCTTCGCTGACGTACACCGCCGTCTGCTCACCCGACAGGGAGGAGTAGGGCCGCTCTCCGGCGCTGAACACCTCCCAGTATACTACTCCTAGAGACCACACGTCCGATTTGGTGCTGTAGAAAGAGTCCAAGAGGACTTCGGGGGCTGCCCACTTGATTGCGATCTTCTCCGTCTTGGGAGCCTGGAAGTAGTCATCAACCACGTGACAAGCGCGGCCGAAGTCCGCCAGTTTCACGCACATGTCCTCGGCGACAAGGAAGTTTCTGGCGGCGATGTCCCTATGCAGCACGTATTTTAGTGACTCTAGATAGTGCATAGCTGCTGTGACTTGGATACATATATCGAAGAGAGTGTCGATGTTGTCCGGCGGTATGATGCTGGCGCGGAGACAATCTTTAAGGCTTCCACGTGAGACGTATTCGGTGACCAGATAATACGGGCGAGCGGTGCAGCTTAGCCCGATCAGGCGGACCACGTGATCATGTTTCAAACCCATCATCACTTTCGCTTCACCGATAAAGTCATCCTCCTCCATAACCGAGGCGTCGTTCTTTTGTAACACTTTCACGGCGACGTGTATTCTCTTGTACAGTCCAGCGCACACGACACCGAAGTTACCGCGGCCGATTATTTTCCCCGTAAGCTCCAGCGAATTCCGGTTAATTTCATATTGAACGTCATAATGATATCCTGGCGTGATTGGCATCCGGGCTTCCTTGAGGGGCCTCCTCAACCTGGAGGCCAGCTGACTTTTATTCTTACGGAAATACGTCACCAAATCCCGGATGTTCATGAACGAATGATCGTGACCCTCTATCATGACGTCACCGTGGACGTTCTCGATGACGTGATAATGCACCACGTCGCCGTTCTCTCGGCACATGGACAAGTTATAGGCGATACCAGGGTACCTCCGCGTCGGCTGGTAGATAACGAAACAACCCTCCTGCTGCTCCATGGTTAAGAACAGAGTGGCCTGTCGGGAGGACATCGGTACCGGGTAGTACCAGGCCTCGCCGTCTGGGTCACCGTATCTCTTCAGGAATTTGGTTGGCACGTAATAAGCGTGACCCTCCTTATCGTACACGAGCGTGGTATGCAGGAAGTTTTTCAGGGGGTTCTCCGGTTGGTTATCCTGCCTCTCGCCGCCCTCCGCCTGCTCGGGTGCGGAGATGTGCGGCTGATTAGAATCGCATGCCTCATCCACGTCCGCGATAAGTAGCACATTCTTGTTGAGAGTCGTTTTGCCCGTGATTTCCCAGGAGTCGAATCTCACGTTCTTTTTGTTTAGGCTGGCGAGCTTCGTATGGTCGAATACACCGAATTTAGAAGTGTCGTTGTTAAAGTCAAATGATTTTCCGTACGACTTGGGATCTAAGTAGGTCATAGTGCTTTTCCCAGACGGAGAGGGGGGTCGATGCCCGGGTCGGAGCACGATCTCAATGTCCTCATAGTAGGAGGTTTCGTCTGAGGAGTCGCCGCCGCCGCCGAACGCCTGCGCCTCTGAGCGGGGCAGTAACATGGGAGGGCGCGTCGACCGGCCCTCCCGCTTGGAGGACTTAGACGGTGACGGCATGCTGACGTTATCGACGCCCGAGTCGGTGGTGGAGGACTTGTCGCCCGCGCTGCCCGGGGTGATGCTGCCGCTGTGCGAGTCGCCCGACGTCTTGGAGCTCTCCGACGCCGGATCAGGAAGCTCACGTTCGCTCGGCGATACGTCACGCGACAGGTGGTTGCCACCGGTTGTCATGTCAACCGTGTCGCTCTGTCTGTCATCATCGTCCCAGCCTGACTCCACCTCTATGTTTCTGGACAGGGGGTCGTCCTCGTCGTAGTCATAGTCGTCGTCATCTAAGTTTGTCTCTAAAGGTCTATCGGATTTGGGCGTGACAGCTTCGTATTGCTCATCTATCGATTCCGCTTTTGTTTCTTTAACTTCTTCCACAACTTTCTCTTTATCATAGGTAAGTGTGTGGTCACTATCCTGGCTCTCATCTAGATTCACCTCGCCTCCGATTGATTGTTTCGATATCAGCTCGGAGAGGGAAGGTTCTCGGGTTCTGCCGCCATTAATCATCGTCTCCTTGGGAGCAGGCTCCGGTTCCTGGTTGCTAA
>JAXGGS010492148.1:0-11280 GCA_035585475.1 Armandia brevis
CAACTGAGAGAAACGGTGACACGCCTAACAGACGATATGCGGGGGATTTCCCAGTCGTGCGGTGGCGTCTGAGAAACATTTTATTAATGTCATATGGCCTAACTAAAACTAAACAAGAATATCCCGAATTTATCACAGAATTGGCGTAGAGTTCAGTCCTTCCCGCACATCTTTTTATTTTGATTTCAAAATAAATAAAAAACGTACCTGCCTCACCCTCCTTCTCAGAATTAAACAAACTGTTGCACCCTCCGTTTTACTTGCCTACCTCATATTTCGGTACTAAAACGCCGAAAATGGTCATAAAAAGGCCCCCACACTTTACTTTTGTGGGAACAAAACCCCTGCCGCACCTATATTTCCTACCGCTTTATCTGAACCCTACCCGCGATAATGAGAATACACATAGCCTATATCTACCTAGTGTAAATCGTATCGGCTGACACAAGCAATAGCGACGGTAGTGAGGGTGGGAGTTTGGTAACAATAAGTAACAGTCTTATCAGCGACTCAGGGACCCTAACCCTGTCACCCAACCATGAGCAACACACAGATTCGCGACAGTTCCGGAGATGAGCAGCCACCCGACAAGTCACCAAACACAGCCGCTGCCGTAGACGTGATGATTGACGGTATCTGGCCCCATCAGCGACTCCGCGAGTAAGAAGGACGCTCCAGACTCAGACTAAAACGGGCTGGCCTGTTATGGTCGATAGTATTTACCAACCTTTTCACCCTATTACTCAGACTATTATTGTTGTGAGCATATTTGGCATTGCATTGGTTGCTGTCACTGATTATCGTATGCTTTGATTACATATTTAAGGTTCGCTTCTATTGTGCTTCTTTTATTGTAGATAACTGTGACTATACCACATTTGATCATATTCCTGTCACTTTTCAATATGGTAGACCACTCACCAGAGTCAAATGATGTCACACAATGTCAAATATTTAATGTATTATTCAAGAGCAACTTAAATCGTGTTTACATCAATCATGCTGTTTGTTATGCAATTTAACTAGCTTATTATGTACTTAATAAACCTTGTTATCGGTAAAATCCATTAACAAGTCATCGTTCATTATAGATATGTTTATTGTAGCGGGCGTCCACTGTCTCTTTGCCGTCCATCTTCTGCACTCGCACTAGAGAGGATTCATGTAAGGCACTTCCTTGACCGAACTTTCCACAGATGTTTATAAGAGCTGTTAGCCAGTTGTAAACTGTGATGCGGGTGGCGGTTTTGTCCCAATTTTGAAAAGGGACACGGACCTTTGTTTTTAGGCCCTTTGTTTTTATTTCCTCCTCGAAGGTGCCGTGGTACGGGCGGACAGTATTATTCAACCGCTAGATAGTTGTAGATGTAGGCCCACCCGGTAGGCCAATTTCCTGACGCTATGCTATGTGGCAGAGTAGGGCATGCTTACACCGGTCCGGGCCTATAGTCGGTGAACCCGGGTCGGTGAACTATTCGCACTGATAACGTCACTGTGACTCACCCTCGCCGACGATGTAACAACGTGTGTGCAGTGAAAACCTCCGAATCACGATAACGTCACATGATCAAACGTCACATGATCAAACGTCTCGGATCACGATATCCGTGACCCTAACAAACTCCGCCGCACAGAATCCATATAGACGTCAGAGCTACGTACACGACTGTAAGAGAGCGTGGCCTATACGTTGTTTAGATAGTTTGCGCAGTGCCGGCCGGCCAGACTATATAAGCGTGGGGCGGAGGATTGGGTGATAGTAGAACCGTAGCTGCAGCGTCTCGTTCTTTGGATAACACCTGTCATATCTCAGTGTTAATTAGAGTCTGTGAGTTTTACACCTGAACAGGTATGTCTTCGTCTTCATTATCTCATAAAACATGATGTGGCTATGTCACTGTTATTTAAGCGGGTAGAATGTATCTTGGATAAATGCTACGTTACGCTGTTAACTAGTACAGATGGTCATACGATCATTATTCGAAAGTGAAATGGCACTTGTTATGCCAAAGTGACAATGACGAATTCGCGTATCAGGTCCTCTGTGTATTCACAGAATATATCATACATTCATCTGACATTCATGCAAGTACTTATCTTTGTCACTCAATTGGACGTGCCGCCTTTTCATTACATACAAGCTCGGTACAGGCATTACTGCTGCAACATAAAATCAATATTAGGGAATATTATGCATTCGCTAATGGTATGACATCCACACAATTGCACCGGGTTTTTCGGCCTTGTATTATTGATATTCGGGTGGATTTTCAGGTGCGTGCGCTTTGGCCTAAAACCACCGACACTTCCCTTTTTCTTTCAAATATATAAACTAATTTTCATAACGTGAAAGGGGAATAATTGTGAAGAGTTCAGTAAGAAGGTCCCCATCTTCGTCGTCGTCTTCCTCTTCCTATGCGCCCACAACCCGGACCATTTCCCTCGAAAACCAATTAAGAGTGCAAAGAATTTCTACTGAAAAGTGATGTTTTTTATAAACAGCCTGCCGGCCTTGTATCATCAGAGTGAAAAATATTTGTTTTGCCGCCCGCGTCTCTCTCGCAAAGCTTAAGAAATACACGATACGTAATTATTTTTTACATGAGACTTTGATTTAATTCAAACTTGTTATTATAGAACTGCACGATGTCTGGGAACACTAGTGATAAGTTTGGATATCAGTCCGGAATCGATCCCAGCAAACATAGCGGGAAAGCTAAATATTTGACCGCCAGGGATCCAGTGGCCAGTTACATGTACGAGCATTCAGTCCGACTCACTCCACAACAGAGCGGTCTCATAGAGGTAAAGATCAATGGATAATTTGACTAAGTTAAAAAGGTTATATATTCTCTTGAGTTTTCCAAAGACGTCCTACAGTTACTTTACATGTACATGTATATCTGTATTTAAGGTTCAACAGTCAATAAATATAGATATTCCTAAAATCTAATTAATTAAAGTTACATAATTATTATATATTAACATTAACACTGACCCCTTCGAATATATGTGCACGTAATTTGTGACGCACAATGAACTGGCTACCATCCTATTTTTCAAACGTTTAAATCTTAAATTATATTTACCCGATATTTCAGGAAACGGGCAAACAACCGGGATCTCGTATGTTATCCAGCGAAGATGAGCTTCAGTTTCTGGCGAACTTGGTAAAAAGTATACGGGGAAAGAAAACCATAGATATAGGTACGTAAGAGCGGTCAGGTACGCTTAAACATCTTCGGTGTGATGGTTTTAGCGGAGTCGAAGTAAAGAAGAGAGATTAATAGAAAAGTTACACTAATTATGATCTATATTAACAGGTGTGTATACAGGATACAGCGCTCTCACAATCGCCCTGGCTCTCCCGGAGGACGGCAAACTCATCGCTCTGGACATCGATGCGAAGATGCCAGAGGTTGGCAGGCCATTCTGGAAGGAGGTACGTAGCTCCACGTTTAATCACATAGGATTTTCAAAGTGTTTAGTATCTGCAGACGTTTTGAAAATAAGTTTAATTAATTTTGATTAGGCCATATAAAATTAATAAGCTGTTTCTCAGGCCCCGCCCGCATGGGCCTGAGACCCCCCGCCCCCTCTTTTTATTAGGTATCTCGCGAAAAAAAATTTAAAAAAAGCCTGCCGCCCCTAATTTCACAGAAAAAAATAAATAAAAACCTGCCGCCCCTAATTTCACAGAAAAAAATAAATAAAAAACCTGCCGCCCCTAATTTCACAGAATTTTTTTGTGTTAAAACCTGCCGCCCCTACTGAACAAGGATGAAAAAAATGAAAAAAAAAACAAAAAAACCTGCCGCCCCCACCTTGGCCAAAAAAAATAAAAAATAAAAAAAAACTTGACCTGCCGCCCGCACTCTTCCTCTCAGGCAAATAAAAGCCTGAGAAACAACTTATTAATTTCATGGGGCCTTATCATACAGGCAGGAGTTGAGCAGAAAATTGATTTACGGATTGGCTCAGCTGTCGATGCGCTAGGTAAGTCACTCGTGTTATTGGATGGTTTTCTATACTCACTTGCTTTCTAGTTTCCTATGTATCTACGTACGTGCAGATATAACTGTTGGTTTATGCCCCCAACCGCCATCACCAGCCTTCATTTACATTTACTGCTTACACGTCCCTCAGAACCATTTCATGTATTCCCATCTATTTCAGAATCTCTGTGTGCGGATGATAGTAACTTAGGAACTTTTGATTTTGTCTTCATCGATGCTGACAAACCGAACTATCAGAACTACTACAACTACAGTTTAAAGTTGCTGAGACCTGGGGGAATCATTGCCTTCGATAATGTAAGTATAAGCAATGCTGTTTAAATAGGGATTAAACTCTATAATCTCATTAATACAGTATACAAACTGTCTACTCTTAATCTGCTTAACTTACACCAAATATATGGAGCTTACAAGTATGAATATTCAGATTATTACATATTAGAGATATTTAGATTAATTTTGAATAGTGAAGGATATCGGAAAGCCTTTTTTATTGAAATGTTCGAAAAGGCAAGGGATTACATAGTATGTATTTTCATCATGTAGATGATTTGGTCCGGAGGAGTCGTAGATCAGGACGACCAGAGTGAATGCACAGTTGCTCTGAGAAAGATCGCCAAAGTTCTGTATGAGGACGAGAGGGTTGACGTCAGCATGCTGTCTGTCGGTGACGGAACTTACCTGGCATTTAAAAAATAAATAGCGCACACATGTACAACAGAAGCTGTGCATCATCTTTCAATCTCATCTACCTTGAAGTTCATAGATACTCAGGATATTCACCACTGATGATCAGCAATTATAGTCTTTAATTTGAAATTAATTGGTGTATGTGCAAATAAATCAAGAAGCTAATGAATTGTGTTATTTTCCGTTCAAATTAATTTGATAACCGTTTCATTCGATTCGCCTGAGTGAGCTTTTTTCAAACTTTTTAAGGAACGGATCACTAGGCAACTCGCCTGTTAAACCATAACGTCACATAAACATCACATTATTCTCGCTGTATCAATTTGTATCAACCAACGCTAATGCCAGGATAGGCAATATAATCTACCCGCCTGTTCATAATATCAGCCAAAGTTCAATATATTCCACACTAAACGTTTTCATGTATCACATGGCAACGCACTGTACCCCACCATCAACACCAACTGACTGTTATAACTACATATTACTATAAACGGTAACCAAACAACGTAATGATAAAATCTCTTCAGACATTTTTTAGGTGATATTGGGTGAGACTGATAACCTCTTGTCTGTCTACCTTTCACACATGGTTATGCTGCTTTAGAAATGGGGATCGTGAACGTAACCTTGGCCTATCTTTACCCAACCATGGCAAGCGAAATGTATAACTTAAGATACCCACTAGCTTATACATTTAAGTCCGTGAAACAGCTAGCTTTCCAGATTCCGTTGTTTGTGCATGAAACCTGGAACAGAATTATATTCAACGGGAATTAATCAATATAAGGTGATGTACACTTGGTTAATGTCCCATGTTAGTTGATTCGCAATCAGTTTAGATAAACCATAGATCTGATGAGACCATTGGAAACTTGTAAAGCCGAATCATGTAAAAGTAATCATTATATATCTATTACAGATATTTATTACACGCATTTGTAGATATGTCTGTTCGCACTCCCATCAGTCCCCCTGATGTTAACCAGGCAGAACAATATGCTAGAGTTCAAGCCACACGAAAAAATGATCCAGCGAGGAATTACATGTACGATCATACAATCAGGCTCTCCAAACAGCAGCTCGATTTAAAAAAGGTAAAGTTTGAGGGTGTTACACTTACGTGCTGTAAAGCTCACATTGTCCAGTGTATACGGTAAAAGTCATCAATTGTATACCTCGATAAATCTATATAATAATTTCAATCGAAAAGACGCTTATTTATTTTGATTTGATATTAAAGGAAACTGCCAAACATCCTTCGAATCATATGTTATCAAACGAGGACGAAATGCAGTTTCTGGCAAACTTAGTTAGGTCTATTAGAGGAAAGAAAACTCTTGATATAGGTAGGTATAACTGGTAATATTAAGTTCTTGTGATCAAAACAAATACTCAACCTTTATGGTAAGACATAAAAAGCCATGCATAAATTATGATTATTATATGCATGGCGGCCGAGTTATATGAATGTAGATACTCGTGTAGTATTGCCTCTGATGACTTTAATGCGATTAATGTCTTTAATGTATTTACAAAATTAAATATACAGAATTAACAGTAATGGCCGTGTAGTATTTCGCTAGTTCTAAATAATATTATCCCAGTAATAATAGAGTAATAACTCAGTTAATTTCTCACTAAGCACTGAAATACTAACCAGTATATTAACAGGTGTGTATACAGGATACAGCGCACTGAGCATCGCTCTGGCTCTACCAGATGATGGCAAAGTTATCGCTCTGGACATCAGTTCTGAGATGGCAGAAGTTGGTCGACCATTTTGGATAGAGGTATGCACAAAATGTACATGGGCTCATATGGGGCCCAGTTGGATAAATAGCAACAACTCTAATTCAGTAGTGTGGGTGTCTTTTCTCCAAATGTTCAGCTTATTTTGTGAATCATCATTATCATTTCTAACACACAAAGGCTGGAGTCGAACATAAAATAGACTTGAGAATCGGGGATGCAGATGAAACCCTCGGTACGTTCATTAACTGTCCAGTTCGGATCATTGAGTTGACATCAGTTCAGTGTAGTATAGGAAAATCATATTTATTTTGGTTATTTTCAGCTTATCTGTGCTCTGATGAGGACAATCTAGGAACTTTTGATTTTAGTTTCATCGACGCTGACAAGCCAAATTACAATAATTATTATGAATATAGTCTTAGATTATTGAGAAGCGGAGGATTCGTTGCCTTTGATAACGTGAGTAGAAGCATCAACTCTATCTGTAATAGAATATTATCAGTATAAAAATTAGTGACATCTATAAATATAAAATTAAAATGATCGTGAATATCCCAAACATTATCCAAGCGTGATACCATAGATCATCCATATAACGCAGTTGTCTAACGTGCGGTTTCTCTACAACCGGGGTCTGGCGTGACCAACACTCGCTTTTTACTGAATTCACTGTGTACAAAATAATGATTGCTGAATGAATGATATCACAACAGTATAAACATATTGGTATTATTATGTAGATGCTGTGGGGTGACCAGGTGTTGAATCCCGAGGATGAAAGCGAGGCTACAATGGCTCTGAGACATTTAGCGAAGAAGCTGCACAAGGATGAGAGGGTGGACGTCAGTATGTTGTCCATAGGAGATGGCACTTATCTAGCGTTCAAAAGATGATTTTTTTCGGGTACTGGTGCTGAAATGATAATCATTGCGTCTCCAAGTCATACGACCTATTACCTTAATATGTATATACGAAGGGAATTAAGATAAATAAACAGTTATACAATTTTGAGTAGGAACCGGAATCGTAAATTAAAAACCGTGTTTCAAGATCGATTTCAAGACATAATTAGCTCTATAATTAAGTAGCTGAGTTTGTGGTGGAGGTCTGGATCCTTGCGAAAGACTTATCGATAAGAATCCATGTAGGGGAAACTTACACACATACAAAATATGTCATATCTAAGAAAGTTATGCCAAGGGAATACCAGTATTTGTTGTACAATATTGAAAACCGATGTCGAAACACGTCGAGCCATCTTAAGTACGGTCCCTATATATGCTCTTAAATCGTGGTCCTTTATTACAGACGAATCCCACTTAAGTAGTTTTAAATAGCAGGAATTACTTCAGGGCAAAAACATGATGTTCTAAGTTTTGACTTGAAATCCCACAATCAGCTACTGGTCATATTGATGGACTGTATATATTTATAATGCACAGATTAGATCATATTGATAAACAATTACAATGTGTTCATGACTGTACAATAACTTTCATATAAAATACCTTATGTATGAATAGATATAACGGTCTACTAATATGTTACTGTATCCAAGTAATAGAAGGGTTTCAGTGTAATTTAATCTGCTCAAATAACAAATGAAACATGTGAATGTAAGCACTATATACGCGTTTATTAAATCATAAGTAACATGGAATTACACTTGATCGTAAAATACATAACATGCGGAAACGTTATCGTCAGGCAAAGCCTTCAGATGGGCAAGATAAGTTCAAGACAAATATTAAGTTTTATACTTGCCGTCATACTACTATGTTTTTTGTTTTTTTGGATGTGTATGTCGTACTACTAGGTTTTTTGTTCTACTATGTAACATTGTACTAACGCATAACATGCATGTAATAAGCCGGAGGCTAATACTTAATAAGACTTCAAACTCAAATTACTGAGCAACATTCCAAACAACTATCTTTGTACAGAAACAAAATAAAATGTTTAGTGGAAGCAGTTTCTTCCAGCGGGAACATGAAACACCATTTAATTGGTATCTATTCTTTTGCCGTATTCAAAAAGGTTGTATTTTCTTGAGTTTGCAGCTGACTGCCTCACAGATTGTGGTACACCGTGTCTCATTTTCCTTGTCATTGCTATCCTTGTAGTACTTCATGCTGATGTAGTATCCCAGAAACACGGGGTGTTGTAGTTTGATTCTGCTGTCCCATTTTGGTTCCATGGTTGCATGGCTTCCTTCCTGCCATAATTCCTTCTGCATATGATAGTCCAAAGGCATGTACAGCAAACTCCTCATGAAATCATCCTCAGCAAACGCCTCATCCAGTAGGGGTTGCATCTGTGGCACCAGCCTCCCCAGTTGCTCCCAGTCTTCCATGTGGTAGTAGGCTACTGCTTGCATTACTAGCTTGGACAGTCCCTTGTCAGTCCAGCCACCCGGGTAGACAAATCCATGTATGTTCGTGTAGTGGATAGCCTTGTCCAGCAGGAAACGTGTTATTTCGCCCATTGATTTGGGAATAGCCAGTAAGAAGAACATGGAGAAACTGGCTATTGCGAGAGAAAGTAAGTTTGTCATCAATTGCTGCATTTCTTCACTCCCTCCTGATTTATTTGTGGTGCTGATATAATCCATCAGATGCTGGAAGACAGTTTCAAGACCATTTGCTCTTCTCTCCACTTGTTTTTTAATCTTGGGTACAAATGGTGAAGGAATCTTAGCTAAATTATCATGCAAGATGCGACTACCCATCGTCGTATCTAAGGTATGTAAATTCAGTAACGCTGCGTACTTATTCAACTCCTTGCCCATCACGTTGAGGACCGTAGCAGAGAAGGGAGGACAGTTGTGCGCCAATTCCTCCACCACTTTGTGACGTTGGCGTCTCAGATGTGATCCCTCTGTTGTACCGAGTTTCTGGGCTGACTCCTGAAGTTCCTTAACTGTTTTCTCGTCCAGAAAACACATACTTTCTTCATCACTGTTTTCTCTCAGGAAAGGGACTGACAAAGTTTGCAGCTGTTGATTAGTGAGGTCATCAAACTGGACACTTGCAATGAAGTTCCTCCAAACATTTTTCTTAAGGTCTCCCATCCAGGTGATGATTTCTTGTCGCATGTCTTCGTCCTTCAGGGTTTCAATAAGATTCTGTTCAGGTATGAAGTAATGTGGCAGAACCGTCTGCGTGTAACAGTCGATCAGCCAGCCCAGGACATCTCTTGTCAGCTGTACAGCATTCTTGTTCTCTCTTCTAGCTTCTTCATCTACCCAAAGACAGGCGGTCTTACAGAAATAAGAACAGAACGCACTGGATCTCAGCTTTTTAGGACAGCCCTCAACACATGTGTTGTCCTTTGTGTTGCAGCGGCATAGTTCCATCCATTTCTTTTTCTTGGCATTAAGAAAGGCTTTCATGATGTACATGCAGGCGGCCATGTCAGGAGTCATGTTGTGTATCAATTCTCTCTCAGCCATGGAGAAAGACAGACGCCATTCGAGGTCTTTCTCCTCTGGTCCTGATTTGGGATGACCCACCGGGACCACATGACAGCCACGTGACTTGATCAGGTCAAGGAGCTCCACATCTGGGTATGAAGCCTTTCTCTTACGTGTTACAAAGTTCCCTGCTTGCTGTGGCCATGCTTTATAGATCAGACAAGGAACATGGTCAATGCTTCCCATCCAGCCTTTTAAAGGCCTGTTCTCAGCCGGTCCGCTTCTAGTTCCTCCGTAGGGTCTAATCTTAACATTTCTCTCTGTCAACTGGAAGCCACTTGCATAACCATGTGCGTCAAACATATTCCCCTCAAAATTGATGACCGCCACCCCAGAGATTTTCTCCTCAATTGTGAAATTACCGGTAGAAGCTTTGAGTTTGACGAAGGCTGGTTTACCAGAGACTGGTTCGGGAATCAGACATGCAAGACCAGCCCCCTCTGTGGGTTCATCAGCGACATACGGCCAGTTGTTGTCTGTAAACATCACATCTAAATCTCCGCATACCTCAGTTGGCATCCCCTCGAAGTAACTCCCGCTGTACATCTCACGCCGCTTCTCAACGGTGGGGCCAAGGTTTTCTCGCAGAAGTATTTTGTAGCATTCCTGCCATAATCCAATGCCACGAATTCTGAAATTTCTCTCATAACAATTATAGACTGCTACACTAGACAAATATGTGTCCATAACTGCTCTATAGTTAGGTGATCCCATATTTACTGTGGAACGCTAGAATAATATTTGCAAACTATTGTCTAATTGAGACGGTGAAAGCAAATGTTAAACTTTGTCCACTGCTCTGCTCAACA
This sequence comes from Armandia brevis, assembly GCA_035585475.1. Classification (NCBI taxonomy): domain Eukaryota; kingdom Metazoa; phylum Annelida; class Polychaeta; family Opheliidae; genus Armandia; species Armandia brevis. The sequence goes on from JAXGGS010492148.1 coordinate 10,743, forward strand.
GTATGACTTTGCTTATTGCGCACATGATATCAGTCAGATTAATGGCTACGTTATCTCGGGTTTGACGGAATTATAGGACTAATCACTTGATCTTTAATATAAATAACTCATTGTCACTACTTGGCAAACATTAATAAGATCACTTTAAATATTGTGTCATGCAACCACCGGCAAAATCTTAAATGAAAAAATAACTGCTCGACATACAAGGTCCATTTTCTTGGCTTGAATAATTAATTATGTAATTGTTGACATACATGTTCATGGAAGTAATGTAATAGTAGGTCATATTTTCATTTGCACTGGCTTGAATATAGAACTCCAGGCATATATTGCCATGAAGGTCGGTTACTGAGTGGTGTGTCGGTGTAAGATTCCGGACTTGGGAATAACATACAGTATACTCTCGATGTCTCGAAGTCGGTTAACTCGAATAGTCGGTTAACTCGAACTTCGAGACTTGGTCCCTTCCCCAACAGTCTCCTGACAGTGCAATTAACTATGCTTAAGTCGAACTACCGATGTGTCGAAACTCCCC
>JAXGGS010492259.1:0-11279 GCA_035585475.1 Armandia brevis
ACCACTTATGTGTAAAAGAAATCGATGTTTTACACTATTATTATCGGCAAAATAAAGTAGGAAATATCAACATTAACGGCACAAGTACTGAAGAAACTATCAAACAGTTCTTATAGAAGACCCGACAAACTCATATAGGTAGATAAAAATACAGGTCAGTCGAGTTGTCCAGTCGAGTTGACTCAACTGCCAGTCGAGTTGGTAGTCAGTCAAGTTGTCTTGTAATCGCTAAAACTTCCTTGAATGGGATATGATGTTATGATGTGAAGAAATGTGCGGCAATGCTGAACATAGTGTACATGCACATGTTTATCTGTAAGCTTCATCTGACGGACATGCAGATAACTTACCAGAGACCTTCCACACTTGAATATTACTACAGATTTTAAAAAGTCATTCTCCACTTTATCACAAGGGGTTCCTTTCAGAGTCAAACGCAGCTCTTTTTTAGCGTCGTCCACCTCGATATAATCCGCCAACTTTTGCGTGAAATTCCCAATCATCTGTAGTTCATTATCAGTAGACTGCTTGCAAACGGCAGCATTATTGTTACACGGTGCATCTACGTCTGCTAAACTCTCACAAAGCGATAACGAGTAGGTGGATCGGTCCTGACTTTTCGTTACCCATGTATGGCTGAAAATTTCAGAAGAGTGAATTAGGGCAATGGGCATATAATAGTCTAAAACGTTTACAGAAAAGAAGTATGTATGAATAAAATTAACACGATTCGGTTGAATACCACCTGCAAATGTTTGCAGAGAGCACAAAATAGAACTGCGAATGCATATGACATCTACAGGTATTGAAACGTTGAAACATTAAAACTGACCTTCCTAGCCGACTGAAATCATATTCATTGAACTGACATTGACCAGACACGTATTGAAGAAAGAACGTAGCTACAGTGATTGTAATAGCAGCCTGATAGTTGTGGTCTCTTGTCATTTTTGTGGATTACTTCTGCAGTTACTCATATGACTTTACGTGTTTATCCGCCGTGCGCATGCTCTATGAATACACCGAACACATGACTGTCATGTGACTGACAGAGATGTATTAGTAAACAAATGCACATGACCGCAATAACAATAACAATAACAATAACAATCGATTTATTGCCTGGAAGCCAATTTCAGGCCGTCCAGTTTGCTTACACAGCAACAAACAAATCGTGGGCATACTTAACTACTAATTTACAGTTTAAATCTACGCTAAATATTTATTTATACTTTCTCTAGGGGGCCCTTATACTGAGGGACTGCCTAGGATTCTGACCGATATACGTCCGTCAGTTCACGTCTGGAGAAGCACCCTAGGAGAGAAGTTGTTGAGAACAGGAGCCGACCCCGTCTCAGTAAGTAGAGTAAAGATGATAGTTATACTTAACCTATATTTTATATTAATTTAGGAATTAGCGGCCACCGACGTTAATGGTAGCGGATTTGGTGAGAGGAAATCGCGACCACCGATATTTAGATGGTAGAGGTTTTGGTGAGAGATCTGTGATCTGGATGGGGGACCATGGGTATGCCTGTGATTTTACGTTGTTTGCCTGTTCTTGTTGGTCGATTTACTTTTGTTTTCTCCTTTTCTAATGCTGGTAAAGCCTTAGAGATATAAACCTGCCAGTTTGTAGTCATTTTGCGCATACCTTTTTGAAATTCCGTTGCTGAAATCAGCCTTGGAATGTCGTATCGGCGACGGAGGTTTAACGTCTCCATGCAATTGAACAGGTGCAGTTCATCGCCTACGTGATTACCTGTGCAGCGGTAGCACCATCTTTGGGTGTCTGGGATGTAATGCTGCCGTTCTTTTTCTATAGGGAGAAAGTGTGAGCTGGTGCGGAAACGGACAGCGGGTGCCCACAGGTTGGCTTTGTCAGACTTCAGGTAGGGTTCCATTTGCATTTTATTCTTAAACGTGCTATACGTTCGAAGTTTGTTTGAGGCTTCAGTAGAGCCTTCGATCGCCGTTAGGTTATTTAACCATCTTTTTTGGAATCTACTTCTCAGAGTTCCTCTAACTATTTTCGGCAATTTTGTGGTATGTACAGGTGTGTCTGTTTCATTTAAGGCATGTTGCAGCCCTTTCAACCAACACTTTTTGTTTCGCGCTAGAAGTTTCACTTGAGTATCGTAAGCTGCTTTTATCAGTAGAGTTGGCGGTTTATCACGAACACGGATTAGGAACTTCGTAGCAAGCATGATGCTTTTGCAGCACAAGGGATATTCTCCTGTCTCCCCTCGAACGGCGACTTTGGCGACATGCTTGGGTAGGTGAAGAATCCGTCTTAATAAGACGAAAAATTGTTTCTCGACCTGGTGCTGGTGTATGGATTTGTCGTCATTTATTTCCCAGAAAGATTTTTTATGATGCAAATTTTGTTTCCATACAGGCATGTAAAGTTCAGCGCCGTACTGGGCTACCGGGGTTATTAGCAGATGGATGAGTTTCAGGGCGAGGTCCGGACCTACTCCTTTTATGGCGTTCATCGTGCTGAAAGTGGCTTTTTTCATTTTCAAGGCCATAACTGACCCGCCGTTTGCTAGCCCGTCTTTTGTGACATTTAAGCCTAGGTAGGGTTAATTATCTACCTGTTCCAGCTTGTAACCGTTGAGTAGGAAGGTTGATGTTGTTTTAGGGAGACGTAGTCCTGCAATAAGTACTTTTGATTTATCCCCGTTGATTTTCAGCCCTAGATCATTGCAAAAAGCCCCAAGCTTGTTTAAAGCCTGCTGTAAGCCGGTTGCGGTGTTTGACATCAATAAGATATCAGCTTATGCAAGCTTATGCAAGTACAGATATCGCGAGTCCGGTGAGTTCGACGGGAGAGCAGTCTTTGTCGAAGATATCTGGCAGGTCGGCAATTAGGGCATTAAAAAGATTAGGGCTGAGCGGGTCTCCTTGTTTAAGCCCTGTCAGGGCAGTAAAGAGATTGGTGACGAACATTTGTACTCTGACCCGGTATCTTGTGTTAAGCGTTATGTGTTTCAGCAGATCGAAGAATTTCCCATCTAGTCCCCTCTTTCTTAGTTGAGCTAGCAGCTTTCTTCGTGGAGTACTATCATATGCTTTTGCAATATCTACGAAGGCTAGGAACACATGGGAGTTGTTTGCTCTTTTTTCCTCTATTACTGTCTGCAAGATGAAGGCGTGATCTATAGTTCTCGAGTTCTTCTTAAAAGCGCCTTGTGTTGGAGATTCGAGTCCTGCCTGAACCATGAACTTTTGGAATTGTTTGTTCATCAAGCCTGTGAAGAGCTTTCCTACTACACTACACACGGCGATGCCCCGATAATTAGAAGGTGAGAGACGGCTACCTTTTTTGTGGATTGTAGCTATGTAGGCCTCTGTCCAGATGGTTGGGTATAGTGTAGATAGTCGGATTTTGTTAAAGAGGGTTAACAAAAATTTCTTTATCCGTGAGGCTGACCATTTAATGAGCTCCGTTGAGACTCTGTCGAGATACATTGATTTATCACCGCCCAGTTTTTTAATACGTTGATTTATTTCTTTCCAGGTGAAAATCTCGTCAAAAGGGTCAACCCCCGGGCCTCGAGCGTCTTGGCGGATCATTTTTATCTGGAGCTCAATTTCACTAATATCATTTTCCTGGTTGAGGAGGTCGCCGAAGTATTCCATCCAGGTACCACCGGGGATGGGGCAGTAAGTGTAGTGCGGGATTGCTACATTTTTTAGCCTATTTAACATGGAGTAAAAGTCCCGAGTCGGTCTCCTGTTATTTTTTAGCATCGCCTTTATAGATTCTGCACGGTAGCCATCTTTTTGTTGTTTTTTTATTCTTTTGTATGCCTTTGTTATTTCCTGTAAATAGCTTACATCCTTCGGGTCAGTGGGGTCACAGGTTTGCTGAGCCGAAGTTAGGTCTTCGCGTGCAGATTTGCACTTTTCATCAAACCATGGCTTTCGGGGCGGTCGCGGATTATTTGAAATGTATTTCTCCATTTCAGGAATCGTAATGTTCAAAACTTTCATCGCCTGTGAGCTGAGGAGGTTGCTGAACTGAGTGACGATGTCATCGAGGCCATCTGAGTGAGATAGCGCCGCAGCTCGGTTATTCAGGTGATTCATGGAAGATATAAAATATTGGGATGAGATACATTTTTTAAATGCTTTGGTTGTCGATTGGTCCCATTTATATTTTATAAGAAAGTGCGCTTCATCAATCTCGGTGATGCGGTTTGGTATTGTTGCGTCTGCGTCCAGTGTGACCATTATTGCACCGTGATCAGATACGCTACCGTCGATCGGAAGAGCTGTGAAATCCATGACTCTGTCATACATATCATTTTGGATTAGAGCATAATCTACTGTAGATTTCCCTTGGTGCTCGGTGAAAGTGAAGCGTCCCTCCCGATCTCCTGGGTAACGTCCATTTGCGATATAAAATCCGCTTATTTTGCATAATTCTAAAATTTCTTTACCGATGGAGTTCGATTTTTCGTCCATATTCTTCCGTTTCGGAAGCATGTCACCCATTTGTAACTCCTCCTCATCTTCTGCTGTTGATGTTTCAGTCGGAGGAATCCAGTCAGGGAGCTGGGCTGTGCGCCAATTTAGGTCGCCCATAATCAGGAAATCAACCTCGTTTAAATCTGCCATTGCAGTAAGTATTGATTGTAGAGGGCTGATATATGCATCTTTCTTCCTTTCAGGGGATTTCTCCGTCGGATTGTATACGAAAAAGACAATGAGATCTTTATTCGAGGAGAGGATGTGACTTTTTATCCGGATTGGAATGACGTCATTGCTAGGTGATTCAAGGACTGAGACTTCTTTCGCTATTTCGTTCCTTACAGCCACACAAATACCTCCGTTTGCATTAGCCACTTTTTCCTTTCTATTTCTAGATTTCTGGGTACAGACGAACCCTGGTATCGATATTTGCTGAGAATCCGGCATCCATGTTTCCTGGATCCCGAGGATATCAACATGCCTGACTTCCTTGAAGAAATCAGGATTTAAGGCTTTACAGCCCTCCAGTTTTTGTGTCATTCCCCTCACGTTGTACAACATTATATTCAGGCGTTTTACATTGAGGAATCCTGGCGTTTTCGTCTGTTTATGTCAGTTATCTAATTTGCGATTCGACATGTGTGCTTTTGCCGGGTCAGATTTTCTGGATTTTATCCGATTTTTCCGGTCCGAGCCACGTGTGTGAGCGCCGCTTTTCCTTTGCCTACATTTAGTTCGTATAGACATGGTGGGGATTTTATTGGCAGCGTTTTCTCTGTATTTTATCCCTCGCGGGGGATTTATGCCGATATACTTATTATTGGTTGAGGTTTATAGCGTTTTCTGTTTATATACTTGTATTTGGCTGAATATTTTATAACGTTTTCTGATTAAAGAAGTTTGAATGACGATATGAGGCTTCTATCTTTTTCAAACATTTTTGTTTTATTTTTGGTGGGCCCACATACGTAATAATGAAACATACAGAAACATATCCTCTGTTAACTGTAATCAACGTTATTTACCAAATTCTTCTTTGTAACAGGAACGCGAATTTTTACACAAAAGAGTATGCAGTGAAATGATAACCAACTTCGCCCTTTTTCTCAACACTGATTATGTATATCCGGGAATTATCACATTAGCTTTAGGCAGTTATTCACATACAACTTTTCATTCCTCACTTCATTTAGCCGTCATGCAGTGTTGGCGTGTAGTGTTTTTTCAACAAATATAACATGCAGTAGTCATAGAATCTAGAATTGTACAAACTTTAACCTTTAACAATTCAATTCAATTCAATTCAATTTTATTGGACATGTCTATCTAATACAAGATAATTGCCACCTTTTTATGCTTGCATAGTATTTGTAGCCCAATTTGAAATGATATATAATATATTTAATAATAATAATGATGTAGGTATATTGGAATGTTGTAGTACGCATAATAGTAGTATTATGTTGGATGTTATACTACTGGCATGGTTACACAGAATTACATTGTGCCATTATCTAGCGCTGCCATTACTCTATTTATGCATTCCGCGTATCCAGCGTGTACGTCAATAGCCTTTTTAAAGAATATTGCGAGATTGTTCAGTACTTTGCGGCTTCTGCAATTCAATATTGCTGCTAGTCTATTCTTGCCCGGCTCTGTATCCACATAGTTCGGCACATCACCAAGGTGCGGTGTAATGTATTTTGCTCGGAGCTGCTGATATCTTCCACACTGTAGGATGACGTGCACTTCGTCTTCCATGCACATACATGTTTGGCATATGCGGTTGTCGCGTACTATATTGAGCCAGATGCCAGACTCTACAGCCAGGTGGTGATTGCGCGTACGCAGTCTAGTTAACCAGATGCGGTGTTTCTGGTCGACTTTGTCCAAGTACCAAGCGTGCCTCTTGTAGCCCATGGTGGGCATTAGCTCTCTGAAGAGGTAGCCTTTGCTACCTTCTGCTGCTGCAGTTCTGAGCTCGTCTTGTGTCTTGTTGATCACATTGCGCTTCATGATTGATATGAAATTGGTTCTGCTAGGCACATACTGGGTGTGCCAGTATTCGCTCAGGTCGTAGCTAAATAGGATATCGCGAACTTTGCCAGCCCAGGTCCCCTCTTCACTGCATGCCATCTCGTCGTAAACTAATTTGCATAGCCTGGGTGACTTAATGGTTGGTGTCATCATATTTGCCCAAAATGACATAATGCGTATGTCAATCTTTTGGCGTAATGGTATGGTGCCTAACTCCATAGCCCACATGTACGCTGGTGTGGATCTCCTCATGCCTAGCAACTGTTTGACATATGTGTTGTACACTCTAGTTACATCTTCTATGGAGTCCACGCCCCAGCCCTCACACACATACATCAGAACCGGCTCTACAAGAGTCTCGAAATCCTTGAACTTATCTATGGGCGATTGATAATGTTTACGTTGTATGGCTCTCATGGCGTGAATGGCTTTAAGTCCTTGTGCTGCAAGTTGCTCTTGCATCTTTGTCCACTTCCCATTGAAGTGAAATAGCGTACCTAGGTATGAGAACGTGTCTACTGTCTCCAACTTGTGGCTATCTAGGTCAATTGTGAAGTCCATCTCGGCTCTACCCCTCTTGAAAACTATAACTTTAGTCTTTTCACAATTCACCGTGAGGCCCCACTCGTCGCAATACTGTTTTGCTAATGTCACTGCCTCTTGTAGTGATTCTCTTGTAGGCGCTACTATTGCGCAATCGTCCGCATAAGCGAGTAGCATAATGCACAGGTCTCCCCAGTTACATTTCTTGCCTTTGTGCTTCCTGAGAATGGAGTCCTCGAAATCCTTCAGTAGACATGCGAAGAGGAAGGGAGACAGGCTCTCCCCCTGCCTCACTCCCAAACTGCACAGGAATGCCTCGCTGAGTTCACCATTAAAGTGTTTCACTCTAGATTTGATTTCTGAGTACATAGATCTGAGTACTGCTAGTGTTTTTCCTTTCACTCCCTCTCTCGCTAGCTTATACCACAGACAGCTATGATCCACTGTATCAAACGCTTTCTTAAAATCTATGAAGCATACATAGACTTTCTTCTTCTCCGCTAACATTTTATCGATGAGGCTATGAAGCGTTATGACGTGGTCTGATGTGCTATGGCCTTCTCTAAAACCGGCTTGACCAACGTGGTACTTGCCGTTAGTGTCAGCCCACTTGTTTAGCCTTATGTTGATTAACTTAGTGAATAGTTTAGATAACACCGGCAGAAGTGTTATCCCTCTATAGTTCGTTGCATCATCCACATTGCCTTTTTTGTGTAATGGGATGATTGTACCTGTTGTCCAACATCTAGGGAATTCTCCCGTGGCTAGTATCCTATTGAACAGCCTCAGTGTAGGCTTCGTCAAGATGTCAAATTTCTTCCAGAATTCGTTTACTAGGTAGTCATCGCCCGGTGCCTTGTTATTTTTTAAGCTATTTATTCCCTTTTTTATTTCTTCCATATTAAAGTCATCGTCTAATTCGGGGTAATCTGGTATTGTAAGATCCGACTCTAAATATCTTATAACTTGCTCCGCTGGCCTGAAGTATGATTCATTATCCCTGCACGATATGCTCTTGAAAAAGCCGGTTAATTCACCCAGTGTTATATTAGGCGTGTTGGAATACTTTTTACCACGTAGCAGTTGCCAGTACTTCCGGTTACTAGTCGCGCGTAAACTCATTACTTTTCTACTTTCTTTTATCGCGTAATCCTTCCTACATTTGCGACTATGATGCACGAAAGAATTCCTGGAGGCGGTATACCTACTGCGACTGCCTTCGGTGGATGTCAGGTTTTTGTACTTGAGATCGCTGATCATGTCGTCGTACAACTCTGTGCACTTTTCGCACATCCACTCCCGGGTATTGTCTTGTTTGCCCTTTTGAGGCTCTTTAGCTTGCATTGGTACGGTAATTTCTTTACCAATAGTTGGATATGTCGCGTCAAATATCATCTGCGTGAATCGCTTGGTAACTTCACTGACGTCTAGACTCTCGTCCTCTAGTAGAGTGTTTAGCTCATCCTCTATACCCTCAAGCGACACGCCGATTGCCTCTTTACACTCCTCCTCCCATCTAAGAGTTTTGACTTTATGACGTTCTATCGGCTCCGACACTTTCTCCGCTGTCGGCACGTTATAATTGAGTTTACATGTGATTGCACTATGATCACTGTGTTCATCGTGATCCAACACTTTGAATTCAATAAGTTTCCTGAGGCACTTTTCTGATGCGAGCAGATAGTCGATGACGCTATGTTTGCTTTTTTCCATGTACGTGTATTTACATTTACCGGCGTCCTCTCCCACCCTCCCGTTAGCGATTCTCAGGCCGGTTGTCCTCGTGAGCTCGATCAGCTGCTTGCCGTTATCGTTCGGCTTTTCATGGTCGGACTGAGTCCTACTCCAATAACTGTCCTCTATGTAGAACTCAGGCACCGGGACGTGCTCAGTACTCTCCCCCACTAAGTGGTCAGTTAATGACCCCACATGTGCATTCATATCACCCATGATGTAATAGTCTATGTACTCGTGCTCATTATTGAATTCATTGATGTCGTTAAGTATAATGCTAAATGTGCTATCATATTCTTTGTAACGTTTTGAGTTTACCGGTACTATATACACAAAGGCGACATAGATATAAGATTCAATAGCATCGGCAGATTTATTTTGGATCTTAACCCATATCAACTTATCAGTGTAACTTTTAACAATACTCGCTCGTTTAGCTAGCTCGCTTCTAATGCAGACCAGCTGACCTCCGCTTGACCTAGTAGCTCTTTCGTGTAAGTGTTCGCGAGCGAAATTGTAAGTATCGTAACCCGGTATAAAGAGTTTTTCATTCACGTATGTCCATGTTTCACTAAGTGAAAATATATCCCAATCGTTAATTTTATCTAATATGGTCAGATCACAAAGTTTGTTTTCGCGTTTAGACCATATACTTCGAATGTTCCATGTTCCTAGCGTTAAAGTAGAGTTTCCAGTATCCGTAGCCGATGTCTCAGCGTTGTCCTATTGACTTTTGCTTTTGTTGATGCTAGAGCTCTGTCTGCGTGTGATAGCAGGTGTCGGTGGCAGCTCGTCGGTCTCACTGACATCGCTGTCAGTGGAGACGTTTGCTAGGAATGGCGGTATTCGTCGAGAGATGCCGCTGTTGGTCATTAGCAGAGTGCGGTTTCCGGAACCGTCCCTCACAGGTCTAAGGCCCTCTCGCTGGGCTGCTTCCTGATCGGCAACGTTCGCGTTAACTGCTACGTTCCCCGCAGGTCTAAGGCCACGCGGCGCGGCTGCTTCCTGCGAGGCAACATCTTCATCTGCATCTTGAAAGTCCTCGTCGGACGGTGTCGGGATGTCATCCCCTTCAAAACTTAGTTTTGTTGGTTCGACATCCGATGTGGCATTAAGACCAAGAGCATTATCAATGTTCGTTTTAGTCGCAATTTTTGTACCTGGCGAGTTGCTAAAGCTTCTATTAGCTAGGCGGTTTACAACTAGTGGCGCTAGTGCACCTCTCCCGCGTCCCCTGCCGCTACTCCTCCTCCTTACAGCTGTGTTCTCGGTTAGCGCGACATTCTCCAGTTCCGGGACTGGGTTGGCTGGTGGGCGCGGTGGCCTGGTAACGGTAGCCTCGGGTTCTCCCCTTACACGTGGTGCCGGAATCCTTGGCTTGGGCCTATTGTGACCACTGGCGGTTGCGGTTTGCGAGCCTGAGCGGCGCTCGGTTGTATCCTCTGGATTGACCTTGCCGTGTTTCTCTATCTTTAGCTTTACTATATCATCCCACTTCTTAGTATCTATGTTGTTCAGCTCCGACTCCAGCCCGAAGTAATCCGTACCGTGGTATCCCGGCATTGCGTCAAAGACCAGCTCCGTACCTATGTACAGGGCTGCTGGCCACTTAATGCTTAAGTTCTCCACACCCGCGGCCTTCAACTTTCCTCTTTCCATTAAAATGATGTTGCGGGCGTCCCTAATTGGTTTAGGGAGATCTTTTTTAATGATTTTGTGCTTCTTTAGTGCGTTGGCTTTGTGGATGGCTTTATCCACTTCGCCCTTGTTGCTGAATATTACGCGCATTCCTCTAGGTCTTCCCCTCTCCGCTTTACCTATGCGCTTGGCTTCCATCACGGTGGCTTCATCCACCTCGCGATCACTATATTTGAAGGTGTGCCTGAGGGCTTTGTACACCATATTCTCCTCTGAGGTGCCGGAGGCTTCCTCTATCCCGTAGATGATCACTGCGGCGCTACGCGCCTCCACTTCACGGCGCAGGAGTACCATCTCCATGTGCCGCCTGAATCCTCCGCTAATCTGCTGGTTAATATTTATCCTGTCACGCTGCTCATTAAGTAAAGCTGTGTGCTTGTCCAGGAGCGCCTCGTTACGGTACATACCCTCCACTGCTTTCTCAGCTTTCTCCTCGGTTTTGGCTATGGCTTTCTTCTGGCTATCCAACATGTCCCTGACTTCAAGTACAACTGACTTTATATCCCTGATGTCGTTATTCCTGTTTTTCTCAGGGGTTCCGCGGCGGTTGGACTTCTTACTTCCATATCTTTTATCCTGGTCCTCGTCGCTATCGCGTCCACGTTTGTTTCTGTCGTTACCCATCCTGGAAACGCTTCAAAATCGAGATATTTAATAGATTCCTCGGGAGCTTTTCAAAAGACGTGTATTCACTTCTCGCACAAGCACCTGTCATCACTCTCGACCGCAACTGTTTCCCGTCTTGATGGATACCTCAGTTAGAACTGTTGCTGGCCCATGGCAAATGG
>JAXGGS010492814.1:0-11270 GCA_035585475.1 Armandia brevis
AACAGTCAGAACAGCGTCTTTTAGGAAAGATTAAGAATATGAAATAGGTATTTGCACTCTTTGTAGATGTCATGTAACTGTCTTGTTGTGAAATAGTTTTTCCAGCTTTTAGACATTGTTTTGGAAGCAGGAAGTTTTAGTTTTTGCATCTCCTGCCCTTCCTGAATGGTCACCACTCTCTCTTCCGTGTTTTCTCTCAACCACGTGGTCACTTCCTCAGGGACAGGTTTATGTAATATCCTATAAACACGTCTGGTGTAACAGAGGGGATCCTGGGTATAATCATCATACAATATCGTCATCACAGATGCATTATGTGTGAATACTGGTGAATCTTTAACTTGTTTCGTGTCAAGTTCTTTCACTATTCCTTTTGATTCCACAAATCTAGGACCATCATATGAAACTGGATGTATGTTAATCCTTTGAAGATTCGTCTCACTGTGATTTGTATTATCTATCAGATGTTGTGCTCGAATATTTTGTGACGTGTTTTTGTTGTATGAGTTGTGTAGAAGTTGATGATCTCTTAGCACATGGGGACAGTATCTACTGGCGTGACCTTGTGCGTTGTCGTCTTCCCCCAGAGCCCAGGACCAACCTGTTTTAAATCTAGATTTTATAGAACCTCTGGGGTCCCTGAGAGAATGAATCAGCAATAGACTGGGAATTATTTCTTTCAGCTTTACCCCAACAGACATTGGAGCCCTGACTGTTTTAACAGCTCGTATAGATTTGGCCTGGCACGCGGTATCCAAATGTTCCTTCGCACATTTGTTAGCTGCTGTAGAAAAATATGAAAGACATCTGAAATATCCTCTAACTGAGTAGCTTTGCGCTAGATGGACGATTTCAGGATCAAGCTTCCCCAGTATTTTATAGTCCCAAAGCACCCGTCTACATAGTTCAGCTTTGTCTCCTTTGTCCCCAAAACGCTTTGGGCAGAAATGAAGTTTTTTGATGCACCCATTAGCCACAGAAGCCAAGTTTATTTTGTGAGATGCGAGACACGTGACGTAGTTTCCGGTGTCCGGCATATGTGACCGGAAGTAGAGCCAGAATGGATGAATCAGCATCATGACAGGTAATTTAGATAAATTACAGGTGTAAATCTGTTCCAGCGTCCAAGATATCGCGTCCACTTCCTCAGCAGGAATCTTCCTGCAACATAGTAGTACAATACCATTTTCATAATGAACGGGGACAGAAATACCTGGTCATTATTTTGAAAAATATACACATAGAAATATTACTTCGAGCCAATATTTTTGCGTTTGGCGGACAAGAAGCGCTTGGTGTCTGAGGATAATCATGAGGACGATATGCCCCAATTCTTGTAAACTGAATTTGATTACCTGAGATCACCATTGTTTTGATAAAAGACATCTCCAGGAACTGTCCATCCTGGTCTCACACCATACATGGCACTGTACAGCATGTCTATGGGTTCATATATATAAAACACATCGTTGTTATGTCCGAATATTCCACCTATCAGTACAATCAGAAAATCAATTCATCACAGCCCTGTTATAGCAGAATTACATAGTAGAATTCCGGAGGGAAATGTATCGGCATTTGAGGTATTAGCAAATAGGTTTGTATGTTTATCAATTTAGAGGCATCAATTGTTGCGAATATTGATTATAGAATTAACAATTTACACATACCTATAAATGTAGAGCCCGTCCTCTGGTATGACAGCAGCAACACGGGTTTTATAGATTTTTCACTAGACCAATTGATTTGTTTACCTTTCTGTGAACGTAAATAAAATGCCGTCAAATAGACCTGGATCGTGATAGAGAAGAACTTGAACCGTGGTGAAATGTAGACGCTTACCTTTTGTTTTACGTCTGGCTGTGTCAGTATTCTTGTTTCTGCAAGGGAAAGAAGAGTTAGTGTGCACTGTTATCTTGTGATATTGAATCAAATTTCCTTCAGATCTGCATGCACAGTGCTCATATGAACATTATTTCTAGTTCATCAATGTTCTCACCTTGGTCGATGGCCAAATGTCTCTGCCCTCTACTGGTCACCATCTGCCTAAAACTGACAAACAAGAGGCCCCACAAACATAACAGAATAGTTAGAGTGAAACATCTTCTCATAGCAGCGAGCTTCATGTTGGCGCAGAGCATAAGCCGTGTTATATCTGTGTTTGTTTCTCGCTGCTGCTCTTTAGGACACAATATTGATTCATCAATCAATCGGCAGACGAGGCAAATCACCTTCATTGCTACTGTGGCAGGAAACATGAATATTTTATACCTATTTAGTCAGTGGAACGTGCGTGGAGCTACTTGTCTGATCATGTTGCAGAACCTTAAATCCGCGTAAATACTGTAAATAATGTATGTCTTCAGGAGCGATGCATCATTTTAAATGTTGCCTTTTATACTTCTAATTTTCACGTTTATATCAAACCATTCAATGAAGCTCAAAAACTGTTCACACGTATATTACTCACCAAATATCAAATGACTGTCAGTTGTTGTGTCTTAAAAGTCACAAGTCTTAAAAGCAATTGTGCTCCTGGAGCCCCAGTAATAAATAACTAAGCAAATTTGGCCATGATTATGTACAATATTTCCACCCGATCTGTTTCCCGTAAATGGCTGGGTCGATCGCTTGTATCATTATTTTGATGATTCATCTTTCTTGAGGAATCATTTCCGTTTTTTGAGCTTTATTACGTGGCTGATTAGCAATTTCGGGAATTTGAATGCATGGGATGATAATGTAAGACGGTATATATCTTTCTGATAGAAAATTACCCGTTCACAGTTGGTCTCTGGTACACTAAAGCAAGCCAGAACATTTGGAACTGGCAGTCAATCAAATATAACGGTATACCTTGACTAAGTACATGTGTATTCTGCCTTAACAAATTCGGATCATATCAGATATCAAAAGAAGAATATCGCATTGAAAATGAGCTTATGAATGGGGATAATCATAACATCTCTTAAATGCCCATTTTTTTCAAATCTGATTACATAGTACGGGAAGTGATTATTTCTTTAAAGGGTAATGCCGACAAATAAGGTGTGGAAATGGATATTTCTGTTTGATGTGCTACGCTAGGTTTTCGTAAATGTGATATTGAGTACATGTATGAGATTTCTGTATTTATAACCAGATCTACATACTTTATTTGTGGTTTTATCGTGACACCTTAAATAAAGCCTTTTATACGGGATATTTATTGAAGTGAGAAGTCTTCTGTATTCTCTAGCGGTTTATTGCAGTCAATAGGGTAAAGTCCGGTAATTATGTTTTCGGCTAATTATATGCAGTACCTGTGATCGCCGATAACTAGCCGTGCATCAATTTCCCGATCCCAATTAAACCAAACAGTGTAACATTAAGCCATGCTCGAGCATGAATAAAGTAAAATGTGTAACATAAAACTATGCTCGAACATAGATAAAGTAAAATGCAGAAAAATAAAACTATGCTCGACCATAAATAATGTTATGAGGGCAACATATCAGGTTTTTAACGCGAAGTGACCCTGCTTTTTTCCAAAATTAGTGCGAGGTGACCACATTTTTCGTCGATCTTCTCTATACAGAGTTGGGGGGGGGGGTGGTCTGGTGGAGGTGCCGGTAATTTAAATTTCGAATAGTCACATTAGGAGACGGGCGGTTAATTCCCGGAACATGTGACAGAGATAACAATGGTCAACAGCCAATTACATTAATGCACTGGGTGGAACATCTGACTGGTGCGGGTCACTCAGGTGTGACTGCAAGTGACATCACTAACATCACAGTGCGACAACCACGCCATGACAAACGCCAAACAACTTATCTCGACATAAACAAAGACACACAAACATGTAAAGAATAATCTCTAAAACGATAAACTTTATTGTTCAACATTTTTTTATACTGGCCATTACTTATCAATCACTTATCACAGCCTTATTAGGCTGCTTAAAATTAACGATTAGTTTCTCAAGATTTTGTGTTGCTTAAGAGGGGGGTGGGCTTAACTCTACACTCACACTTATATGCATACATGTAACTCTTAATGACAAACATGAAAACCTGAATGAATGATATTGTCTTCTTTAGATGTAAGATTGATTGCAACAATTATATAAACCTTTAATTGTCCAAATGTGCATGACTCCCTACTTGTTTGCCTTTGATGTTAAGCTAAACATGATTTTCGACACTTTTATGAAATGATTTACAATTTTTCAACTGATTTGAACAGACATGTATTACATCTAACACATTATTAACATTTTATTTTTATTAAATGACTTTTATTACATTTTTATGCACTTTAAATAGAGAGTCCCTGAACTAAAATATCCTATTCATAATCAATGGCAGACCATTTTTTTAATTATGCTAATATATGCTATTCTAGATATTCTATAATTTTCTTTCAGGGACTTCACTAATAGAATTGACACTGGCAAAATGAAGCATAGGTCTTGAATTTCCAATGCATCGAATTTAAAGATAATTCCAATCATGTAACTGTTTTTTTCACCATTCAGATGGAGTGGAGTTTTCAGCATAAAATTCTATGTGTGTTTAAATGGGGATTCTAGTTGCCTAATGATGCTTTTTGGCCATTTTTCATCACTTAATAAATCACCATAGGTACATTCGACCTTATTACATATACATTTTATTCACAATTAATGAAAAAACTATTTAATTGGTTTAATTGCTCACATTTATTATATTCATGTTTGTGCTAGTATGCTCATAGTTTTGTTCTGTATTTTGTTACTATTATTAAATATTCTGATAGGTTAGAGGTTATTTATATTGATTAATCTTTGTTTTTCATTAGAGTTACAAGCAGCTATTGACATCAATTGATTAAAACGATTTTTAATCGGTCTAATTATGCTCATAATATATATCTTCTGTTCAAGTCAATTCTGCCTATGCTTAATATAATTTATATTTGATGTATGTGTATATCCTCTAAGTTTATGTGTTTTCTCTTGTTTTCAAGCAATATGATGGCATAAAGATTTAGTATTATTTCTTTTTCCCCATTGATTTATTTGAATGAATAGTTGGCAACATGACTTTTTAATTTCCTCACATTTTGTAATTATACTTGGTCAAATTGGCTGAGCATATTTAAAAAATATGATGTGAATAATTAATAAGGAATCACATAAATATAAAAACTGGACCCTTTTTTATAATTGATGTCACTCAGTGAGCACAAGCATAAAAACATTATTATAGACATATTCTGAAAGCCAAATAACAGAAGCTTCCACTGATCATTTAATTTGTATCATTCCAAGAATAGTATGCGGCCGAGTCGAACTGTTCAAAAGTGAGCATAATTACCCCACTTGACCCTACGTCGTTCAGTAATGATCTACGCTAAATGTCAAACAAACATTTACTGTCATAACAGTACATATTGTTTATAAACACCGAAAGTAGAGTTGAAGATTCATTGAGGCTTGGTGAATTATGTTTGCATTTTTCAGTTTATGGATCTTCCAAAAATAACTAAGGAGTGCATTTTTATCTTTCATACAGCATACATAATCGATGTATTTTATGTAACGATATCGATTATGTCGTCATGACCCACACTCCTATTAGTTCTCCTGCCCTTGATCATTTTGCTTTACTTTAATATTCATGTATCAAATATGATACTGAACAACAGCATTATACATTTCTCAAATGTTATTCACCTTGAAACCCTGAAGACACGTTCAAATGACATTTAAAAAACAAATAATTGATTGAAGACATTTCATATCATCAAATCTGCTATTGTTTGGGGGCAATTTCATCTGACAATGATAAGTTCAACTTTAAATGACATTTTCAACCGAATGAGATTTTACTCACGAAATATTAGTCACTCGTACTCAAGGTGCAATTCCAGATGTATTTAGAAGGGGAATTGATGGTTCAGTTATTCAGGTTGCACGTAATACACATGGGTTTTCGTTGGGCAATTTCTTTCTAGCCAAAGAAAATATTTGTGATGATACATTAAGCAATAATTAAAATCTAAACTGCCGTTTGGTTGGCTACATTACTAGCAACACTAGCAGATCAATATGTAATCATTCATTAATGTCAATACTTTGTAACTCTTTATTCAAGTTATTTTGGTGTCTATGGGTATGAACAAACGGCAATCATGAGCTGCTGTAAATATGTAAGTGGTGGATACACAATTGGCATAAGTTGTGTAGTAATAGGAACGGCTCTTTTATCAATTTCAATCTATTTAGCAGTTATCGCCGATTTTCGTGAATCAGGTTTGTGCAGATTCGAAATATAGAATTATGTATAATTAATGTACATCTTTATGTAACAAGTATCCTATTAAAATCAATACGTTTGTACTACTAGGCTCCTCAAAAAACATTATTTTACGAAAGGCTAACCTACAGCACTTCAACAACATGCTGTTACTACCATCAACTAAAAAAGACATCTTGCAAGTCAATATTGACTCCACTCCAGATATCTCAACATTACAGAAAAGGAGCTCAACATTCACCAAAACAAGTTCGAAAAGAGGCAAGACTGCTCCGTGATTTATTTGTCTTTCAGTCACTTCATTTGAATAATATAAGATCCTTTAACAATTAGACATACAAGTTTATAGCAAAAACCGCTCTTGATTGTCTATTTGTATAATTAATTACAGGAACCATGAGTTGGTTAACAAATCAAGCAATTCTACGAAATTCGAAAAATCGTCCTGAACTACTGTGAGCAATAAAGCTTATATTTCACATATTTTTATATTATCGACCCAAATATCTGACAAACAATCTCTACTGATGCTATTCATTTTGTTTTAGGAGATTGGGGAAACAGAGGAGAAAATGCACTGATGCAAAAGTAACACAGATGTTTAGGTCCGGGGATGGAGGAGATAGTTTTAATCATGTAGAAAGTTGTATCAAAGACGGATCTATCACTAACATTCAGTATTTCCTTAATTGTTCTTCCCTCTATAGGTATTTATGTGCATATTGATTTGCCAACTTGTGTTTAAACGATTGACTAGATTGAAAATAGACTAGCAGAAGTATACCCACTATACTGTGGACTGCATTTAACCTTCCACAATCATTGTATCTAACATATAAGTAGGTAAGGTAAGTTTAATATGCTTTGTTCAGGTAGAATATCCACTGCTAATAATTTAGAAACAACTATTTTTTATAGCTTTAGAGTGGGATACGGAAACAAGTACTCCGGATATATTGGTCTACAATTACCTAAAAGATATTCATACACAGTTAAACTTTATGACGGAGAGTTTATTCACTCAGCATACGGATCATTCGGAAGAATAAATCGCATTAATGTGATCAACTGTCTGATGCTGGAAACTAACCGCAGAAATATTTCCATGGGTTCATCATCTAACATGGAAATATTCTTCAAAAATAAGAAGCTTTTGTATTTTAGCGGTAGAACAGGCTATCTTATAGATGCTATAAGATTTCATGTGAGCAATAAATGAACTGTTTGCTTGAATAGAATTTATTAATATTGTCCACATTGTCCAGTTAAGCTGGTAAAGTATGGTTTGGGTAATTGCATCAGTCGGTATTTATTATATTTGGATTTTTGAGGAACACATTTTTCTTCATTTATAATGACATGATATATCCCCCATAGTGTCAGAATGGCAGCAAAATATGCATGACGGCATAATTGTATTTTCGAAAAGTTAAATAACAAGTGTAGTAAATACAAAATAAAGAATTTTGCTGTCGTATTTCTCATCCTTATGATAGTTTTTAAAAGCTAAAGTTATGCTTCATGTTATTATTTAATGTATATGACGTACTAATATGCAGCTAATCTTCTAGAATCAAACATCATTATTTAATTTTAAACATTTCTCATTGCTCATGCTCACTGGGTACGCCATTTTGGTTTAGTCAGTTACATCCTCCTTTAGAGCAAACTTCGTTGAGAACCCTTCTAGCTTCTTTCACCCCGTTATTAGCTGCGTGCTCAATCAGTTTATGTGGCTCTCTAAACAACAAAGATACAATTAAATAAGCAGTATCAATAATTGAATATTAATTATTTGCCCTGATGAAAACATTTACTTACCCCCTGTCCAGCATATCCGTCCTGATCCCCTGCAGATGTCCCACAGCTAAGTTATAAGATGCGTGAGCATGTCCCTGGTCACTCGCCATCCTGTTCATTGAAATCAATTCATTAAATCATTTATATTTCAATAATTTGTAATTGGTTTTATCTTCTGTTTTATAATAAGAACCACCTACTTAAACCATTCCATTGCATGATGCTGGTCTTTATCCACACCTTTTCCTGGAAAAAAAAATACATATCTATGGGGCAACAAATATATGATATTCATTAATACCAACTACATGTATTTATGACAATTTCCCATTAAAACCCGCATTGAATTGTTCACAACCAATATGTTTACTGACCATGCATATATCTCTGTCCTATGTGATGCTGGGCAGCTGGGTAACCCAGCTTAGCGTAACCATGGGTGATATTAAGGTGTAAATGATCGAAGTAGTAGTAGGCGTAGTACGCAAAGCACACAGTAAATATGAGTGCCACAGCCTAGAAATGTATCAGATACAAAGTGAATATCTAGCAAATGCGTTATAACAAGACTAACAGTTACATTTTAATTTCATTTACATTGTTAAACTGATGAGATGGATACCAGTAATACATGGTTGTCTTACCTCTAGTGTAGTGACCCACCATGGGTCAGGGGGCATGACCGGGACTCGTTTTACCCTCTCCTCTCCCCTACCCTCTTTGTCCTCTGCTTTGACCTTGACCTCTAGCGTCTCCTTACCGCGCTTCCTGGCGCCCTCTGGTGCACGCTGTCTGACTCCTCCCTCCTCAGCAACTATCGGAGACTTAAGCTCCCCCTCTTCTGCCAACAGCGGCGTTTTATCAGTAGCTGTTCCCTTCACCATTGTCTAATCAGATATACATAGATCAATGACCCAAGGTTCTTGCAAGCATTCAAAATAGATCTAACTTGCCTAACCGAAATGAAATTTCACAATAATAATACTTGGAGTTCGAATACCAACTGTCAAATGAATAAGGTTTCAACATGGTAAATTATATAATTTTTAAACAAATATGTTCACCGAAATTAAAAATCAACTAATAAAAACGATGATTGCTGTTTCATTAGATCCCGAGAAAATTAATTTTATTACCTGATGTGATGGATATCCTAGTATGTAATCTGGTGATACACATATAACGTACCTTTCTCATGGGTTCACTTTAACTGCGTTCTTCACGTACGTGGCAGACGTTAATACGCGACTAGAGAAATGCTAATCGATTATTATCGGCATTTCCAGGCAAGCGTGTCATCAATATAATATAATCCCCAGTATGCTGAACAGCTCAGTCGCTCTCAGCCTCTGGGGGAAGCAAGTAAATATTTAATCACTCAGTACAAAGCTTTTGTCATCGTGCTCAATAAGTCGATAGTATAAGAGAATAAAATGTGCTACGATATAGGGTCGCTGATAATCAATTATGGATCGATCGATAACCCCTGAAATATCTATATCGTGTGCTGGTGTCCTCGTGTAATGTATTTAGATATTAATGTGTAAATAAGTACTTGTTTACACTCCTGACAGCAGACCAGTTTGCGTAATTTTAGTTCATTGAAAATCATCGTTTACCATTATGGAAATGATTTCGATTCGGTATTGGTTATATAGCGGTACCTAGCAATGTGTGTTTGTCACGTGTAGGCGATTGTTCACTCTCACCATAGTTATCATTTGTTATAAAAATTGTTGTCAAAAGTGTTAAAAATATAATAACATGTTTAACATGAGAGACTAATATTTGTCGTCGAATAGCTTACTATGTTTAGATGCGCTGAACACTTGTCACAGTTTAGTCATTGTTTTAAATGCACCATTCCGGTTGATTAGTGTGCACCTCCTATGCACTCACTAATGCGTGACTTCTAGAATCGCCTAATGACCAATGGCTAATTAGTAGTTATCTTTGTTATCTATTCGCGGGATTCTCAAATCCTAATGGTCAATTCAAATCAGTTCGATACATATAGTCGTAGAGTGTAGACATTACACCCCATGTTCTATGATAAACTTCACTTTAGTACAAGTCCGGAGTTACTTTGTCAGTCCTAATCCAAATAATCTAATAAAAAGATGTATGACATTTAATGGTTCAGGGATATTTTTTTATATTACAACTGTATTAGGCTGCCTTTTATTTGATAGCTGCATTATGGAAGATGTTTAAAGTATACAGAAGGAGTATTCGAACAGCCGTATATCAACTGTGTTTAAACAAGAAGCCCAGCGTATCGTATCTGAATGTATCTCGGTGTGGGTTTTCCATTTACATGAAGAAACCACTGTGGTGTTTGATCTAATCTGCGGTTATGTTCAGTAGATGCTAGATATAATTAATATTACATTGACAATCAATTTATAGCTGACAAATCAGCCATATCCGTATAAAATAACACTTTCCTCAAATGTCATGATAGTACCCGTGTGAAACGGATCTACAAAACTTTACGTAGATAGCAAATTCACACAGGGGTCGGTCATTTGTCATGCCGGAGATAACACAGAATACTTTATATCCACAATTGAAATATGAATTATAGCGGCAAAGATGCCCTTTATGTATGAGTCCAAATTATAGAAATGAATTACACGTATTCATAATCATGATACTTTTGTATTAGGCATATTATCAGGACAAATCGTATTTCACCTTAATAGCGTGATTATCCATGTGTTCGGCCATCTGTGGTGGATAAAAGGGGTAATTGGATGATAACTTAGTATTGGCGGCATTACTAAACATCACATAGTGATTGGTTAATCAGTTGGTTAACTTAGTCGATGAGGCCCGGGCCCGGTAACACCTGTACCTACAAGTTACATGATTAACACAGGGATTCTTTCGCCCATGTAGCTACAAGTCAAATGATTAACACGGGGAGTCTCTCGCCCCTGTAGCTACAAGTCAAATGATTAACGCGGGGAGTCTCTCGCCCATGTAGCTACATGTCAAATAATTAGCACGGGGAGTCTCTCGCCCCTGTAGCTACAAGTCAAATGATTAACAAGGGGAGTCTCTCGCCCCTGTAGCTACAAGTCAAATGATTAACACGGGGAGTCTCTCTCCCCTGTAGCTACAAGTCAAATGATTAACACGGGGAGTCTCTCGCCCCTGTAGCTACAAGTCACATGATTAACACGG
>JAXGGS010493036.1:0-11269 GCA_035585475.1 Armandia brevis
CGTGTGTGTTTATAACTCGGGTGTCACTCAGTGTGTGCATGTGTGTGAAGGTATGCGATCATAACACAGTGACGTAAGAGAGAGTAATTACAAACTGATTTAAATATCATCACAAATTTAAACTATTTGTTAAATGAGCGGCCTATATGTGGAGTGGATCGCATAAGACGGGGGTATTTTAGAGTTATGTTTCATGCTTATGAAAACACATGATGTTAAAGTGTTAAAAATATCAAATAAACATTCCCATTAAACCTTAGTACTAAGAATCAGCATTTCGTGTTTGCGCGCTTGCTTGCTCGGATAGTTTAACACGATCATCGCGAGCCGATGGTCATCGTAACGTGACCGGAAGTTGTTAACAGTTTATACATCGGTGATTGTTAACTTTCGCTGTGATATACCGCAAGATAGACACGAGCATTTGAAACGCATGTATCTGAGAAAGTCCAATGAAATCAGAAGTCCTGGTTAAATTAAAATGCTCAGTAT
The DNA here is from genome assembly GCA_035585475.1 of Armandia brevis. Classification (NCBI taxonomy): domain Eukaryota; kingdom Metazoa; phylum Annelida; class Polychaeta; family Opheliidae; genus Armandia; species Armandia brevis. The sequence continues at coordinate 493 of JAXGGS010493036.1, forward strand.
TTTCTTACAATCGCCCTCACTACTCGTCATATACTACTTCGGAACGAAGCTCTCGGACATTTGCCTTCGGAAACCAATTATCATTATAAAAACGCCCACAACTATTCGCATATTCTGTGATTTTAAACTGGTTACAAATATTTTCCTGTAATCTAAGGGCATGGGAACGAAATAAAATGGTGTCTAAACAATTGCTTTCTTTGTTATCCACTAAAATTTTAATCTTAATGTTGTCTAAAACTCGCGTTGTCCTGACTGTTAAGCGTGGCTCTGTTTAAACGATAAGCGTGAGTAGCGATAGAATAACATGTTCGTGCCCACAATATCACCATGTGCGCGTCTCGTATAACCGCTAACTGAGAACCGAGGAGCGACGTCAATCATTGTCAGGTGGGCGGAGCTTAGAGTAACGCGCGGGAATCTGGGATCACGCATGCGCAGTGATCCAAAGGCGCATACATGTATATACCACCGTGCATAGGCAAACAGCGGGACAAGCACCCGGGGAAAAGCAGTCTCTCATAGTTGGAATAATAATTGATAACCAACCAATTGACTCTGCACATATGCGAAACTGATAGGTAAGACGAGAAGGTAGGTTTATGTATGTAAAAAGGGCAGATAAACCATATATTTCAAGTGAACTCCGTATGAAGAACAAACAAAAAATAGTTTTAATAATCACGCGCTGAAATACAACATACCCGATATTGTTTCGCGGTCGGGGTATGGAGACCATTTACGCAAATTCGTTGCGCACTGAAACATTTAGCAGTTTGATTTGGTTGAATGTTACCCTACCGTGAGGCAGGGCTAGAAAAATTATTTATAGACTCATTATGTTGTTCCACACCACGGAAATCTTTAGTAAAAGGCGAAAGATTTATGCGTGGATTTGATGTGAAACCAGAGTGCCTGCAAAGTGGTGTGACCTAGTATATGTACTTTTACCAGTGGCCATAGTTGATGGGGTCTGACATGACAAGTGTCCGGCATACAAGTAAAAAATCTGATTTTGTCATACATTATTCAAATCAAGCATACATGATAAATGTTAAGACATAATCAAACATTTTAGAATTAAATAAAAGTGAAATCAGATGATATTTAATCGTAGTAAAGACATTTCAAAATCTATTGGATGACAAATGCACAGTAAACGTAGCGTGTACGTATGAAAGTAGTGTTACACACAGGTAAGTAGTGTTACTACTTTCCACAGTACATGTATGAAGGCGCACCTGGAGAAAGTAGTACCAGGTAAATTATGTTATTGAAAGGCAACTGCACAGTAGCCGCCTCTATAGGCCAGGTGAGATTGTCAAATACATTATCATTTCAATGGCGGCATATGATAATATTTGTGAACTGTGATTGCAAGGTTGCCTTAAAGATTACACTTATAATCAAATGTTACAAGTGCGTTGAATTACTCATCTGAGGCAAACGTTCACCTTTGTGATAATACGAATGCGATGGCCCATGTACTAGAAAAATTGAGATGGACATATGTTTTGTATGCATCAAATTTTTATCGACTTGATAACGGCTTAGACACTGGGCCGCTTGAAAAGCTATGTCCAATGTGTGATCCTGCTAATAACTGACATCGACTACACAAATAGCCATTAAAACTGATATTCAATGGCCACTATACCATATGTATCAAACGAGTGAGGATCAATGATGGAAAACAGGTAATTCATACTAAAAGACAAACTTAAAACCATAAACCGTCGATGACATGAGTGAAAATAATGAAAAGTAGGATCAGGCATTTTATACAAATACTGTATACACAACTACAGTACATCTTCGATATAACATGGGTCGCGAGAGACTAACTTTAAAAACCGCGTTATATCGATCATAATGTACATGTGTATTATTCCTATGGGGGACCTTTAGCCAGCGTTATATCGATCATCTCCTAATTTATATATTTATATAAACTAAAACCAGGCCATTAGAAAGACGCAATGCTAGAGCCATCTTGGGGAAACCTGGGCTAGATTCCCATGGGGTCTCAGAGACAGGATTCTCATCGGAGATGTGTAATAAGATTGACCATATATATTAGCAATCATTACGGTAGATCTAGCCTCGATATCAGTCAAACGTATCAGATAACCAGGGTATTATCCGCGTCTGATCCGGGATTAACACCGTTAGTCGTTAATCCTTCGGCAATGTCAATGCTTTGATTAATCTAATATTAAGCTGAATTGTTAAAAGCGCATGCTTTTCTGAGACAGTAACCGGCGTGGATACCATTATTCTATGTCATCACGAATTCACTATCAGGACCACAAGATGATCGCTAATTTTCAAATATTGACATGATGTTCATTTTTGACTGATTAATATAACCAATCAATTTGCCATCAGAGACCGCTTAGTTGTACGCTGTCATATGTAGCCAATATGTGACAGCATATATACATTAAACAACACAGCTAAAGATGTTTGACATTTCGATATCATACCTTAAGATGCACACACAGGACACCAAGGTGGGCTCTTTAACCTACGCACAGTTATCCAACTGTTAGGTAAATCCAGTTGTAATGATTTACTGATTCAGGTACCCCACATACATTCACATATATCAAGGTCGCATTCTTAACACGCGGATTTCTAGTGCTGAAGTGCAAGAGCAAAAAGTCACACTGCCTCGCAACATTTACAATTGGTTTGTAAACACGCGGTGAAGTTAACCTGCTGGGGCTGTTTTTATATTCTCACATCATACACGGGCCACGCGCGTATTCAGTGAAAGGGTGCGGGGAATATACAACACTGTATCTTCTCTACACTATACTGTTCCGTTGCCTTTTGTTATGTTGATTTAGGATGCACCCATTTGACATATCTCAAACATATACTCTAGACTACACGTAAGTGCGCAAATCTAGGGTAATAAAGTAATAAATCAACAACTTCATGACTAGACACGTGTATATACCTGTGGTCTTTTATAAATAAGGTAAGGAAATACTTGCATGGCTTATGTTCAAAAATAGAATGATTTCTTACTTGCTATTGCCCTATGTAATCAGATGTTATAGATTACAAATCTGCAGGTACCCAACTTAGGTATTTCAGGGTTGGCCGTTGGTAATTCCGAGATCAAACGACCATCAATCTATAGGCTCAGGTGAAAGCCATCTGATTTAAATCTAAGGTTATCCGTCGGGTTATATTATCCGACATACACGCACATCCTACATGAAAATCACTCTCCCATTTACCCAGACACACCACACGTGTAACTGTGATGTAAAGCTTCGAAACATGTACTTCTGTTATACATATACACCTGCAAACCAACTATAGTAAATCTACGTCATCCAATGTAACGTTTAAGCTGCTCGGCTAGAATTAGTTTTAGTACCCCGGTAAACGTGTAGAACATTACAAGGAAAACACCAAATCCGTTGGGCATACATATATATATAAGAACATATACATATATGTTACTGGTAGTATTTGTTTAATGGTTGTACACAACCTTCCCTCGATGTCCAAGTTTAGAATATTTACCTACTAAGACCACTTGTTATTTTGTCCGAGGTATCATGATCAAAGCACAAACTCAGAGACCTGAACAAACACTTAAGCACACAGCCAATAGTGTTGTAAATATATTGCATTGATTAAGGTGTTGTAATGATGTTTATGAGCGTCTCAAGTCGACCATAACTGGTGTACATTACCGACTGCATGTTGACCTCCCTATCTTTTTGATCGCGCTCGAGACGCCGGACTCTGAGATGGTGCCCAAGGACATGACACAGCGGTCAAACGCTGACTTGACATAATACGAATGAATTAAGGCACGGTATCAAGGTGGTCCTCACCAATTACAATGTACCTATATCGGTACTGTGACGATCGTAATATTAGGTCGTTATTCAAAATCAAGATATATATAAAATTCCAATAAAATATGACTATTATAAGACAATCTTGCATTTTTCGCTAGCCCGTTTAATTAATGATATTAGTGTGTTAAGCTATGTAATGCGAATTCGTCTTCGATCAACTTCCCACTGAGTCAATGTTATCAGATAAATAATAAAAACAAGTGAGTAAATATTATAAAAACTTACTAGTTGTAGTAGCCACTGAAGAGTGGCATGTTTGATGTCTAGTGTGCGGTACAGAGACATGTGTATGGTGTCCTGAGTCCTCTCCTCGACTCCCACTCCTCCCACTACTATATTAAACTGATATTAATCACCAGGAATATGATGTATCCACTTTACACAGACAAGGTGAGAAGCCTCGTATCATCACCTGGGCATGAAAAGCTGGGTGCAGGTCTTTTACAAGCGAGCGATGTTACAAGTTCTGATTAACGTCGTAAAGTCTTCAAAAAATCAAACCCGCTCACCTACAGGTGTGCGGTGACTTTCTTCACGAAGTCAAATTGTTATCATCCCAGTAATTCCAACAAATATAGTAGTCCATGCCAGTGTGTGAGTGTCCATGCACTGTCTTTCATAAATTATGTATTCAGTAAGTGGTCGTCAAATTGAGTTACCCCTCGGATGCGTCAGGAGAAAAGAAATGTCCGGTAAACTGGAAGTTTATAGACTGTGGTTGTTTCCTGACAAACCATTTACGGTAAAGCTTGACTTGTTCTGGCGCCGATACAATATTATGATTGTTGAGGTCTAAGTTCTTACTCGTTAATTATATAAGGGTAGAGGTGCTTAGTTATGCATATATACCACCACTAGTAAATATACATATATTAGAGGGTATATAGTCGTGTTTTGTGGGCTTACTATAGCAAGGTGCTGCTCTCAAGCATGTAATTATACGGGGGTCATTTGCATAAAGATCCACCGAGTACATGTATATGTGACTGTATAAAAAATGTCACCCAGCTGTTAGCTATCTTCTTAGTGAAAACTGCCCTCCATGAATCGATTATTTTGAGAAGTTATAAAAAGCAAATGAATTTGTCGGTTAAGTTAACGTTTTACTTATACCGAGTTGTCTTCAAGTTCTCAATTAAATTATGTTCCTATTCTTAGACTGAAATTCCAATCAACATTAGACAACATGTGAGAAAGGAAATGATGGAGAGTAAAGGAAACATGTACAAGTGCACCACAGTGATGTATGGATACTCAGTCTTCAACTTCGACTTATACTTAGACTTCCCACTACAAAATCGGGCAGATTGAAAATGTGGTTTCGTGGATGGGACTATTTTGGTTTAAGAATGGGTTCCGTGAAGTGCGAATTTTTACATATAGAATAACACTGTGTGTGATGGCGGGAATATCTCTGAGTGTATCAGTAGAGATATTCTGGGTGAATAATGCACCCCCTAGGTAGATATCTTGTCATCGATACTTTAACCGGTATAATCTTAATACCAGTTTTATCCTAATTCCTGGGACTGGTACCAGCCGATGGCTGGTGGTAGATGGGAGAACTTGTCAAGATCTATACCACCACACTGTATCTTGTAATCAAAGACTAATCAAAGTGTTGACAAAAAGATAGATGAATTTAAACACATCATCACATCATTAATAAGACCCACCGGTTGACTGGATTCCTGACTGACTATATGGAATACACGCATATATTAATAAGGTTCATGTTTATAACACGAGGCACCTTTACTCAGTATGTTATTTTATACTATAAAGAGTATAAAGAAAGACAAATATAGATTCTGACTATTCAATTCTTCCATGCATATATCAGATATATTGATGCAGACAATTTATATTCAATAAATCCCAGTCAAGCCTCGCATTCAAGCCAGATAAACACCGTTTTATGATAAGTTACAATAGCTCACGACAAACTTTATAATCAATTCAAAGGACCCTTGATCCACAATACAACGACATAAGTATCGGAGCAGACAGGGTTAGAGGTTAGAGGTCAGAGGTTAACAGACGAGGAGGATTTTGAAAGAGGTACAAATCATCGTCGCGACCCAAGGATTAAGGAGCGTAGATTATCTTTACATTAAGTGCTCGCGACGCCATGACATGTCAAATAAAAGTGAATGAATCCAAGGGACTTCGTAACCTTGCATCAATATTTATCAAAGTTGCGTGATGGAAATGGTGTGGCCGATAAAAAACCCGCCAGGTATTTCAATAATGTTGACGCAATCAATCTGCAGGTATGTAAAGGGTTTAAGCGATAAAAAGGTACACACCCCCACAATATTTACACTATATATATATACATATATTATGTCTTACAAATCTAAATGAGGTGATTTGGTTCAATATGAATATACACTCATTGAAGCGTGGGCTCATTGAAACGCAAGGACGGAATGTGACTTTGATATGATCAACGCTTGTCATTCATATTCATACCGTAGCTGTGCTGTTTCAAAGGCATTTCTCTTAAGTGCGACTTTAAAAACATATTTTCAAAGATTGATTGATGCAGTGTTGATAAGATTGCTCCACGTCGACGTTTTAATGCAGCGAAACATGTTGAAAAGTGCAGTAAAAATGCACATATTCTCTAACAACAACGGGCGATGACAAGCTTTAAGTGCAAGGATGTAAATGTAACAAATAACAAATTCATAACCATCGAGTCATCACTTGACAACGCCTACACGTCAGCGCATACATACATGCGTCTAATTATAAACTACAAAGAACGGTGTTGTAAAACAAGGGTTCCCTTTCACATAATTGTGTTTGTGGATTTTTGTGTTTCAATGCTTTTTTTGTATTGACAGCAGGGGATGCCTCGAGGAATGGGTAAAAACTATTTCAAATTTAATTATATATATTCCACCCGTGGTTCCAGTATACCCGGGAACAATGGCGACTGAGAAAGTTACACCAGGTGTTTGTTAAACCTTGTACGACGGGAAGGAACCCCAACGCAACTCGTTACTGGAACAGTTTCTGATCAATATATAAACGCAATGCTCGCCAACCCAAGGTTTAAATCAATTTTCTTTTTCTTTTCGATCATAGCGATTTTAAACCCAAACCCATCATTGTGAATATATTTACATAACGCAATTCACATACACAACTGTTCAACTGTTTCCCTTCAAATTGGCAATTGTTAAATTTTCGGCATTCGGTTTACATGTATCGATAACCTATTTATTATATATACACTGGTATATTTTTATCGCGGACGCTTCGGATACGAGCTGACAAGTTACATGTAGAAAGTCATGTGCATGTTAATTTCGCGAGTAAAACGTGTAACTATCAATTACCTGTTAAATGTGATTTCAGTATCCTGTTTTTACGGCGACCTCTCAGATCGATGATTCGCGGAGTGATTAAGTTTGCTTACCTGACAGTACTGATCCTCCATGAGGGATGTATGCTGGGATCCACGCGCACAGGTAAGTACACACACGCTCACAAGTTAATTACACAGGTAAGTGGTTTCACCAGGTAACCACCAGCGTCTCAGGTGCACGAGCAGCGGTTAAGCGCCGGGGAGTGACAACGTCAGGACCAGAGTCAGGACTTCGCGATGCCACTACGGATCGGAGTGCAGTCTTCACAGGCCCTGAATCAAAAGTGACGAGTGTTTTCGTGTAGTAGCGACAAGGAAGATGAATCTCCAACTGCGACTGAAATCAGCGACAAATTCTATTCAGAATGGACACTTGACAACTGTAACACAAAGCGATGTGTATCGATTCGTTCTTCGGTGGTATTTTTTAGATATCGACGTTTCAGATATGATAGCTTATGATTATCTCTACAGGACTTAGTGTAAAAACTGGAACGTAGCTATCGGATTGCCACGTTTTTTATGATGACCATGTAAGGCTTAATGTATAACGCGAGATAAAAAAACAGTTATGACGAAGGGGAGTAGAATATAACTGAATACCTAAAACAATGATATTTTCTCAGCGTTCCTAGTCATCTAAATCTATCATTATTAATCAAAGTTGAACAGGAAGCTTGTCCACTTGGTCAGGGTACGTCCATAAAATATCACAACGCGGATCGAGTGCAAAAACTCTCCAACTAAGGGATCGAATACACCAGCCACGTCTGGGTGTTATGATCCTTATCGCCGTTTCAGTGGCACGTAAATGCCATTTAATCGTGTAATAATTTGAAACAATATTTAACCAGTACGCCTACTGTGCCACTACATGTATGTGTGAGCTGCCAGATGAATAATTTGATAACGGGTTAAAACTTTGACATCGGCTAATGTGTATAAATGGGTGATTATCTAAAAAAATAGCCTGAATTACCTATATATGTCCGGCAGGGGTGAAAAGGCGGCTTTTGATGTTGTGCCTGAACAGAACAATGTTAATGACCGTACACCCTCCAGATATCAGACATTATTTTATTGTCACCCACTTGACCGGTGTCCAGTTAAAGTGCAAGCGCCTGTGTCGGTTTGGACACAATCCAGGTAACGTCATAAATCTTAAATATGAATGTATCTTTCCTCACCAAATGGGTTATCATTTAGATAAATCATAGATCTGGGTCGAGTTCAAAAATAAACACATGCTTTCATTTGAGTATATAATTACCATATGATTATACTTACGTTACATGTAATACTATACCCAAATTGGTTTACTTTCAATCAAAGTTAACTGAGGACGTTTGGATCTCGGAAGATATAATTTCATTGAATTCTGGGTCTCCTACTAAACTTGTAACTTGAAATAACGAAGGACTGACTATAAGTACTATTGTATAATTAATGAATGATATATGACGTATTTTGTCATGTGGCCTAGCTGTGTCTTCCCTGCTTGAGACATGCAGCATACTCTTATCGCATTATCGTATAACAAAAATACTGGTCTAAAGAAGAGCCCTCGTATACGAGTCTGAGTTCCATTCTTTTTTTAAAGTAATTTTCTTCTAGTTAATATTGGTGACGCGAATCAATCATAGCATCCATCATTATTTTAAATGGCAGCGATTTTGAATAATTAATAATTGAATGCACATTAACTCTGTACATGTTGTATTGACATCTGTAATTTGTATGAAATTCAACTTGATTATGAATAACCATTCGCGTTTCTACGCGAGAGGCGCACTTGCTGCAGCAGAGTTATCGTTTCTTCACTACTGGCTACCTAGTAGTATGGCGGCTTAGTTTGGTGGCTCCATCTTGCGAATAATGATGTCACCGCAGGTGCTTCTTTTGACAACTGCCAGACTCGGCAGAAATACCAGCTACAGTTTGCACAAGTTCATCCGCTGCATGTCCACAATGGTGAGTAACACTTTGCGTATGCAACAGAGAAAAACTTGATGCACGCACGAATGCATCCAACTAGTTTACACCATATTCTGGTGCCTGACATGTGATGACCTCTCGAAGAAAGTCACGCCGGTAGGGCGATAATATAAGAAAGTGCACCGTTGTCATCTGTCAGACAGCCTGGATGCCCTGTTTTTGTTCAAACATTTATTTATTTACAGGCTTAGCTGGTGATGAACAAGTCTAATGTATTTCAATCAGAAATTTTCCGTTCGAGTCCGTTCGTACCTACCAATTGAGTCATGACATGCATGTGATAAAAGATCCAATTTTGCATAGCCTAACACTTTCAGATTCAATTTGTGCATGGGGTTTGAACCTCCCCCTTATCTCCATGACATTACTGAGTGAATCAGAATACGATGCTTACAGCCTAGCCCAGCGTTAGTTAACATTAAATGCTTTAATTATCCACCTTCAACAGCTGCCCAATTTATGCTGGAAAACCTTTAAACCTGGATTTAAAAAATATCGAACATGAAAGTCCATGTACTTTTCTTCTTCCTCGCGTGAACAACAGCTAAATAAATGTTCATATTTCATGTCTGTATATCAACTTCAACTACTTAAAAAATGAACTCGACTGTCAAGACACATCCGCCATAGTTTTTCCTAGATGATATTGTGTATGAGTGATGCACTTCACATATAAAATTACATCAATTTTTACCATAAATAAATCCCGTAAATGCGTGCAGTTTTGTAGTAGACTCACATTAACAGACACAATTCAAACAACACTTTCACGAGACGAGCATATTTAACATGATGTGAGTATATATCAGTTGACGAGTACAAGTAGTTGATGATCTGGGCAAAGTACGACTGGCTGGTCAAAGAGTAACGTATTGTCTAGGACAGCCAGGGGTCTGGTGGTATCTATAAGTTATCTTTCTTTCTTGGCGAGGGTCTGACGTGAAAACAACCGACACACACAGCGCTTAATCATGGCTGAGGTAGAGTGATTCACATTTGATTTGCATTAAATCGAGGTTATTTACATCTGTCATTGGAAGTGTTAGCTTGAGTCTACCTACATGTCACTATATACATATGCGGTTTAGGCTTGCGTCTTGCCGTGCATTTTATACTCATACATTGGTTATCATTCTTCAACACAGCTTCGGCAATGTCAAACGGGAGTTCATATTTTATATAATAATCCTGTTATTCCGTCTCTAGAATCATATACATGTACAGGTTTATTGGCTCAATCATGCTGTGTCATTCGCACCCCTACAGTCACAGCACAAACATATTCATGCATATAGCTATTCATGTTCGTAAACTGCAGTTGATTTGAGAATAGCGCTATATTATACTCCTTGCGTTAATAAGCATCTAGTTTGCCATGTAGATAAACGTTATGATAAAAATGCATGCACTTGTAATGTAATTTATCTTATCGCTGTCAAGCCCCGCCAAAACACATCATTTAAGAACTCCTCACATGAATCCTTGACGTTAAGTGAATTATTTATCTTACTGTTGG
>JAXGGS010493147.1:0-11269 GCA_035585475.1 Armandia brevis
CAGAATCCGCCTATTTCCACCAGTTTTCTCAATTTCAGCTGACAAACTTTTCGCTTAGCGAAATTATATATAGATGTCTGCATGACAAGGCGTGGGACACAAATCTTAAGATTTAAGAGACCTAGCTTTGCGTGTATCTAATTTTAGTTTACAAATCTTGTCTCGGACATAATTAAAACAATTGGCGGATAGGGAGTGATAGCAATTAAGGATCTGTAGGATATAATGAAACCAACGCTTTATGATTATCAGCAATTTTTTCTATGTTTTCTTGACCAGTCTTGAATAGGTGCTGCTGTTTTCTTATAACTCTGTCAATTTGTATCAAGGCAGCATCTACAATACATAAAAATGATGTATGATGACATGATTGCGTGATAATAATAATTGTTATATGAGTCTTGTTGTGTGCATATATTGATTTGAAAAAATTACTAGCTGTTGTCACCCGCGCTGCTGGTATTGCTAGTCACTTTTGGAAAAAGCTAGGTCTAATTATGTTTTTTTTTATGATGACACCAATACTGTTTGTCCTTCACCCTTTTCCCTCAAAGCTTCGCAAAGCACCAAGTTATCCGCTAACTCACCCATTCCCTGATAGCCCCCCCCCCCTTTTTCAACACACATTGAGTTATCCTCTGACACACCCATTCCCTGAGAGCTCCAGCTAATGTATCGTGCTAGGCGCACTATGACTGAGAGCGACCATTTGAGACTTTATAAAGTAAATGCTCCGACTTTGTATCTAGTTAGTAGAGGTAACATCTTGAATCAATGCACATATATGTAATGAAATACTAAGAATTTGTGTTGTTATATTCAAATCATAACCTAATTCGACAACAATACTCTTCTAATGTATAAAGGTCAACTTGACCTCAACCAGGTCGGGCATACACGGTTGGCTGACAAAAAAGCCCAATAGTTTAAAAGAATTCCCCCTTGCCAGAATTATCGCAACAATTACTATGAAGTTATAGTGTTTGCAGAAGTCTTGACGTACTCACGGATCACAGTAGCATGACGTAGGACACACATGAATATCAGTAAATCTAAATACATTGACCCTTCTATGCGCCAATCGTGGATGCGCATCTGGGCTTAGTATTTCATTGGAGGTTGAACAGGTGTAGGAAATATTATCATACTTCATTTATAATTATTTTATACAGAAAAACAAATTTCAATGAACAACATTATAATTTTAGAGACATGTGTCATGTATATATGAGAAATCTTACTAACCTCGATTGTTATTTGCATGGCTCTGCAAAATAAAAGGATTGGTTGAGCATTCAATTGTTTTAGAATCATTAGTTAACGGCGCTGAGTTGTCGTTCATTAATGTAATATTCATCGATATTCATTGCGCAATGCTTGCCTCCTCTGGAATCAAACTCTGGATGCTTGCCCGCGGAACATCATTCTGCTGCAAATCATGCAACGTTATATCATTAATCGCAAAATAATATATCATTGATGTGTTTGCCATGTTACAATGGTCCATGTTATTTTTGTTCTGCAGTTCAAGCAAGTGATTGTTTCTTACCTTTTCTTTATGAATCCTTCTATATCTGATTACGCCCAATATGATAAGAATACCGATGATTGTCACTACTAGACATAGGATAGTGAATAAAAGTGTTGTATGCATGATCACCGAATCTGCCCCAATCTGCGGAATTGTTTCTGGGGATGAATCATGGGGGGCGTCGTCTGGCGACATATACCTACAGTTGATTGCTGAAAAAGAAATACAAATCTTATAATATTTGTGACATTCCCAACTCTGAAGAACAAAACATAAGATAAAACATGCCACTTCTCCAATAATTAACCTGAACTGACATTGCAGGGAACACCCCAGGCCTTTCTGTGTAATTTTAACTCGATCTTTTGTTCTGAAGAAGGCCAAACCATGATACACGGGTCCAGTTAACAGCTGTTAAGACTAGACCATTAAAAATTATGTCAGTAGCTAGCTGAGATGGTGACCAATGTTCACAATTAATTGTTACTTCCTCTCTAGAAATATAACCTGTAAGTCAGGTGAACTGGCCTCAGGTGGGATGTAGGTTATTATGATACTGAGGTAGGTTATAAGACTATATCATGAGATATAAGCAGTTATTTAAAACCAAATGCTGATGACCACCCACGCCTGACATATTTGTAAAGCACATGCAAGAGACATTTAGATGTATAACTCTTTGATGTGTATTACAAAACTGGATATTTGAATTTTAGATATCCTCAACTTCAACGTTTCGATAATTTGATATCAATTTAACATACAGAGGGGTGCTTGACATCTTGGAACAATTATAGTAGAAATTTGTAAAAGAGGGAATGTCAAAACCTTAAGCTTGTTGGAGTTAACAGTAAATAAGCTGCCTCTGCGGAACCAATCGATGTGCAATTACAGAATGTCACATGGTATGTTCAGCTGGGTCTTCCAGCTATATGAGTCACCTCCAGTGTTGATCTTGGCAACCAACAATTTAGGTAGTAAGTTTCTCTATTTCTAAGTTTTTATTATGGCAATGGTAGATAATCAGTTAGTAGATGTACTCTTTTTACAACATTCTCAAAATTTGAAGCAAACAGTATTGTCAAATTCAGTTGATTCAGAGATATTGTGAAAAGACAATATCCCGACTTATTGGTGTAACAAAATCGCTAAATTAACTGACCAAATAAGGAAATCCCAAAATTTGGTTATTATGGTTACCATTGTGACAATATGACGGTATGAGGTCCCGTTACCCATCAATTCACGCAAAATAACCTCAATGAAATCACTAAGAAGTATGCATCAACTGGCGCTTTAAGTAGCCACGTAAAAAAAGAAGAATCTCTTTGCTGCGTGACGGCATAATGCACTGTTTAATCTATAAAAAAAATTCACATATGTAGTAATAAACTTGGACTTCATAACATTGCTATTGTTGCGATTTACCGCTTTACTTTGCAGATGGGTTTCTAGATAATAGCTCCACCAGGCAAAGTTTATTGCGTTTATTGCGTTTATTCCCTGGTTCAGGCTATGACTTTACTTAGAGGACAGCCTGGCCCTGCCTATGATGACTGACCCAATCATAAAAATGATTCAACACCTCTGCAGCATAAACTGTCGGATGCAAAGCACTACCAATTGACCGATGACGATCTCTGATTCGTAATTATGTCCCGTCAATTCAATGGCAATTGTAAAGATAGATGCGGCTGAAGACGTGTCGTTATTATTGAAAGATTGTTTTAATTACCTGTGTCCAAGTAGACTTGCACGAAATCATGGAGATCAGTCATCCTCTCATTTACAAAAAATACATGCACCCTATACATGCCAGCATTGTGCTCGTTCATACTAGCCAAATATGCTCCGGCGTTTTTAAAAGGTTCAACACCTTCATCTTTAAAAAGTGTTTCGTTAGCAGTGCGCCTGATAATGTATTTTGGGAGGCGCTCCACTTCTTTATATATTCCAGTTAGTAGCATTTCACCAGTAGAAGTATTATCGAATTCCCAATTGAAAGTAATGTTTTGCCCTTTACAAAATCCAATTCTTTCTCCCGGTCTACTGCGCCAAACTATAATAACGAAGAAGAAGAATTATGGGATACGTGGGACATGTTTGTGATAGCTGTTCTTTAATCGTGTAACTACTAAAATGCTTGTTTAATTGATTGCTATCCGAATGCATCTGCATATGGTCATAATGTATTGCCGTAGCGACGTTTAACACCACCTCAAATCGATTAATTGAATGTATCCACCATACAAGAAAATAATTTGTTTTCATAAAGTGCATGAGATTGTATCCACATTACCTGTTTGTATTCCACCACCATTGATTATACAAGGAAGTAAAAATATGATTGACAAGCCTATCCTGCTACATGTATAGTTCAATTTCAGTCCGTCTGCAAGAAAAAAAGTATAAATATATATCAGCTTCACAATTAAGGCCTATATTATTAGGTAAATAAATCAAATAAATGAGACCGATACCGTTATGGAGCTAGGAGCTATTTGACGGTATGTTGTTTGGTGTACATGTACTTGATGAATAATTTCAATTACAACACGTTTTATTTCAGTAACACTCGATATAAGCGTATGCATAATTCACAATATAACAATAAAATAATAGCTTAAATCCCAGCTTAAAATATTTTGCGCATTTACAACTCTAAATCTACAGAAAGGATTTGAAGTTTGAGTCATTGCTCCTAGAGCCGGTGCAGCTGTACTACCGTTAACTCTTATCATGAAGCATCGTATGGGTCCTTTAGGTTATCACAGTTCCGGGCAATATTCATACAGTCGAATAATCGATGAGTAGCGATGATCTTTGGACCCCGATATTGACATGGAGATAGTACTTTAGCATTGGGAATTCACTTCATCAGATGTTCGCGCAGTAAAATACGAGCGGAAGACGGACGTGTCTTAACAAACTCAGTTTATTGAACGAGTATGTAATCTAAAATTACAATGAAAACAAGTTCTAAGGTTAAAGTGTAACGCTAACAAATCGACATGACTTTTAAGATTGCATAGAACGAGTGATACAAAAACGTAGAAAGATGTATGGAAACTTGCGTTACTTTTATGACTACATATATATAATTGATCTACAATAATGTCGTAACAAGTTTAATTACCTTATAGTGGTCTACGAATAACATTCAATATATCAATCCGATGTTTACTTTCAGATGATGACATTTACGGACTAGAAGCCGCCATCATGGAATATACAAACCAACCGCTGAGTGATGTCACGACCAATCCGCGAGCTGCACGCTCGTTACTCCATATATTCTTAACTCATGTCATTACGCTCCGGTCCGTCTACCGTAAACTTAACATATGGTAAATCACTGTGTAAACTATGCGCAACGATAATAAACATTTGATGTATATTGTATATGGTACTACTCGCAATTACAGGTGCTCCTCGTCCAAAACAATTAACACGACGATATAATTATCATTAATAAACTAACAATATACGCGTAAAAAACGACCGAATATTTAAGCTGTAAATACTGATTTAAATAAAGAATGCTTATGGCTTATATTAACTATCTGTTACTCTCTATATCCGACTTGACACTCCCCACTGTGAAGGTGTAAACCTTTACACAAATTGTTCGTAAATTTCACCGTCTTTAGTCATCACCATAAGCTGACTTCTTCTCGACGTGAGGGAAGGTTACTTCTCATTGTCTGTCTACTATTCAATGCTCCCCAGGTAGATAAGCTTGCACACCGGCCTTTCATAGGTTGAGGAGTTGCAGAGTATTTCTACTCATCTCACCAATGAATCGTGTGAGGGGATAAGTTCCTTCACCTTCGCCAGAGGCCACTGTCCTCTCGGTAAGCTGTCATCCATCAAGATCACCATGTCATCTACCTTGAGTGCGTTGGTCTTCTCCAACCACTTACGCCTGGCTTGAAACGTCGGTAGGAGCTCCTGACGCCACTGTTTCCAAAACAGACTGGCTAGAGCCTGAACTTGACGCCACCTTCGATAACCGTAGGTATCAACTTCATGGAATTTGCCCGGCGGGGGCAAGGCGGTGTCTGACTTCATCGTCAGCAGGGGCGCGGGGGTTATGGGTGGCTCTGCTGTCGGGTCACTGATGTCTAGACAGGTTAGCGGTTTGCTATTTGAGATCGTCTCTGTCTCAACGATGAATGTGGCAAACGACTCATTATTCATTCTCTGGCTGTGCTGGATAAGAATCGCTGAGAGAGCGGAGCGCAACATACGTATTGCGCGTTCCCATAACCCTCCCATGTGACTGGACTTTGGGGAGTTGAACCTAAAGTCCACGAGGTCACAGCGTTGGTGTAGTAACTCTTTGTGTATCTTCTCTTCGTCCAGCTCGCTTAACGCCACTCTCAGGGTATTGGCTGCCCCTACGAAGTTGGTTCCCCGATCCGAGTATAATGTCCTCACAGGTCCTCTTCTTCCTACAAACCGGCGAAACGTGTTGAGGAAGCTATCGGTGGATAAAGTATCCACAACCTCTAAATGCACGGCCAGCGAGTTGAAGCATATAAAGACGCAGATCCATCTCTTCACGGTGGCTCTTCTCGGCTTGATCTGGAATGGTCCGAACAAATCCATTCCGCAGTAAGTAAAGGGTGCTTCTTCTCTCAGTCGCTCAACCGGCAGATCGGACAACTTCTGCACCACAGGAGTGCTGCGGATGCGCTTGCAGGTGACACAGTCTCTTGTGTACCTCTCCACCATGCTGCGACCATTCAGAACCCAGTAGCCAGCATTTCGCAATTGCACCAATGTCGCCTGCCATCCTGGGTGTTGGGCTAGCTGGTGTTGGTAAACCACACGATTACTAGTTGGATTAAATTTCTGGAAAGGCTAGAGTTCTTTAACCTTCCTCCGATGCGGATTATACCTGCTTCGTCCAAAAACGGGTCCAACGCTACGAGAGGGGATCCCTTCTTTAGCTTGGTCTTCCTCTCTTTCTGATCTAATCTGCTATCGGTATCGCCCTTGTACTCTCACAACACCTTGCGCTCATTGTCGAAGGCCACAGACTGCATCATCTTCACCACTTGCTGCTCGGCTTGACATCAATTCTTTACTGTGGTCGCCAACATTTCGGGCACATCTAGCTGCTTTTTTCTGGCTATCGCTCGAGTCAGCTGTCGAAAGTACTTTTGCCATACGAGCACGTACAACACCACTCTCTCCCATGATGAGACTGCCTCGAAAGCTGAGCAAACTTGATTTGCTTCGATCACCTGCATCCTGTGTACGATTACTTTCTCCCGTTTTAACTCGGGATCGGCTGGATCGACTTGAAATTCCTTGCAGTGCTTGTCTTCAGACATCCAGCTGTCGGTCTGCAGCAGGCTCGGTCCACATGTCGTTGCACAGGAACTCTGTCACCTCCACCCCTCGGGAAACAAGATCTGCTGGATTACATTCGCTTGTAATATACCTCCACTGTTTGACGTCGGTACTTTCGCGTATAAATGCCACTCGGTTGGTCACATATAGCTGGAATCTGCGGGAAGCGTTACTAATGTAGCCCAAGACTACCTGGCTATCTGACCAGAAAAAATGCTCCGCCTGTGTGTAAGGCATTTCGGCTTTTAGGAACTGTCTCATCTTGCTTAACAGCACCACGGCCTGCAACTCCATTCTCGGCATACTCGTTGCTTTTTTCGGGGCGACACATGCCTTAGCACAGATCAGGTTGACGTCCACCACACCGTTCTCGTCTGTCAGCTTGACGTAGCTGCACGTGCCATAGCCTAACGTGCTGGCATCAGAGAAATGATGTATCTGCATTCTGACCACGTCCTGCTTGATGTTTTGTCTGTAACGGCGGGGGATTCGTAGCTCCGCCAACTTCTCTAGGCTCTTGTACCAGGTCGTCCACTGCTCCTCGAGCTCAGGTGGTATGGGATCGTCCCAGCTAGCCCCTCCCTCGCACAATCTTTGCAGGATAATGCGGCCTACAAGAATGACAGGTGCTATCAGACCCATAGGGTCATAGATACTACAAAGAGATGACAGAAGTCCTCGTCCGGTCAGTTGTCGCGTCACTTCCTGTACCATGAACAGGAACGCGTCGTCGGCCATGTCCCATCTCACCCCAAGTGAGGTCTCGGTTGGTAAAGTAGGGCTGGTCAGCTGGTGATCGCGAACGTTGGACGCTACTAGCTCAGGGGGAATTTGCTTCAGCACCTCCGCAGAATTGCAGGTAAACTTATGTAGAAAGAAACCTCCCTCTAGGCATGCTTGATGTGATCTGAGAAACAGATCTACCACCTGCTTGACGGTTCTCTTCGACTTGAGGCCATCGTCGACGTAGAAGTCGCGTTGAATGAAGGATGTGACATCAGTGCCATATTTTCCTTCCAGTCGTCGAGCATTCTCCTTTAGTGCGTAATTGGCGCAACTGGGGGAGCTTGTAGCACCGAAAGGGTGCACGCACATACGGTAGTCCAGCACTTGGCCATTCGGGTCTCCTCCCTCAAACCATAAAAAACGTAAATAGTCTCGGTGCTCGGGGTTGACCTCGACCTGGAAAAACATGCATTTTATGTCACACATAGAGGCGATTTCCTCTTCGCGAAACCGACACATGACGCCGACAAGGTTATTTGTCAGATCTGGTCCGGCCAGCAGCTCCTGGTTGAGCGATATGCCATTCTTCTTGGCGCTGAAGTTGAACACTACACATATTTTATCTGGCTTGCGTGGATGTGAGACTCCGTGCTGCGGTGTATAATTTACTCGTCCTTCCTTCCCGACTTCTGTGACTCGCTCGGCGTGCCCTTGATCAAGCATGTCCATCATGAAACCATGATACTTGGCCAAGTAGGCGGGATCTCGGAGGAATCGCTTCTTTTGCCCGAATAGTTGTCGCAGTGCAACGTCCCAGTTGTTGGGCAAGAGCAATGGCTCTTTCTTCATCGGCAAGTCCATGGAGTAGTGACCCGATGGTAGCTGCTGCAAGCTGTCTCCTGCTATCTGGTTAAACTTAATATCTTCCTGTGAGACTTTTTCGTGAGCATCTGCTCTGCTCTCGAACCCGATATCAAAGGCCCTGAACACTGCCTCCATCGACACCTCCTTCACCGAAGTAGCCATGCACATAGTTTTGGGAGGTCTGAGGCTAGACTGCTTTCCCATCACTCCCCACCCCACGTTGGTTCTCACTCCGTACGGCTGGTCATCCTGCTTGTAGGCGAGTTCCCTAGGAATAAATAATTCCGGACAATTGTGGCCTATCAGCAGTCCTACTGACACATGTTCATCGCGTCTAGGAAGACCGTCCATCACAGGCCGCAAATGTGGCCACTGTTGTAGATCCTCGGCTCTGGGCAGACTGTTTTCGTTCACGGGCATAGTTTCTTGAGTGTAGACTCATTGAATCGTCACTACCTCGCTCGAGCTGACTCCGCGGATCTGGAGATTACGAGCGACATTACTAGGCACAGTTTGCTTAGCCCCCATGGTCACCAGCTCTAACTGCACAGGTTGTAGACTGAGGTTCAGCTCTCTCGCCAACTCTGTAGACATAAAACAGCCATCGGCCTGCGTGTCAAGCAAGGCGCAGGTGCGGTATGACATGTTGGGATTATCTGGGCTGATCACGTCGACCATCACCGCCATAGTGTAATACTCGTCATCTGCCGAGGCGTTCACGTGTGTATTTAGCGATGTTTTTCTGTCAGTCTGACCCTTGAGTCCCTCCTTCAATAGAGCAGGTTTCTTGTTGCAGCAATCTGTGTATGTATGGCTCTTGCTGAGACAACCAAAACACAAGTTCTGCGCGCTCGTGAATGCTTTCTTTTCTTCGCCAGACTGCTTCAAGAAATCCTCGCACTTGAATATGACGTGAGGCTGTTGACAGAAATAACAGCTGGGAGGTCGTCTCTCTCGATCACGGCGTCCTGATCCGTCAGTGGAAGTGGACATGGCGAAAGCTTGTACGCGTCTGCCTTTCTGATGCCTGTAGACTCTGCCTGTAGATTCGCTCTCGTCGCCTCTTAACAAGCGACTGGGGCCATTTAATATTCTGGCTTCTTGGGAGAGAAACTTGCAAAGTTCGATGAATGGTGGGTATTCACCTTCTTCATCCAAACTGCAGAAATGTGGGTCTCCTGCCTTAGCATAATAGTATTTGTCTACTATCCTATCCCAGCGATCGAGCTAATGAGGTGGCAGCACATGTAATATCTTCACCATCTCCTCCGCCGAACTCAAAGACTGTAGGTTCTTCACTGACTCCATGGCAGTGTTGCACTGCCATAGGAAATCTGCCAATCTTCTTAGTGAGTGACCATCTCCTTTCTTTATACTTTTCCACGCTCTCAGCTTCTGTTTGTATGCTTGCGCCACTTGAATCTTATCTCCATATCTCGACAACAAGACAGCTTTGGCCCGATCCTATGCATCTGCAGAGAACAGGCACAGAAATCCCCCGATACTCTCCCTTGCTTCGCCCTCGGTGTATTTGCCGAGGTAGAACAACCTCTCTGACACGACAGTGGTGTTTTTCTCTATCAGCATCTCAAACGACCTGATCCAGAGAGGGAAATGCAACAGATCACTGGCGAAAACCTCCGGCTCCAGCTGTGGTAGCTTTTCTCGTTTGTTTTCAATTAAATCAGCCAGTTTCTGTAACGTAGTCAGCGTAGGGTCTGCATTGGGTACGGGTGTGCGGTTTGACATCAAGTCCCAGCTCGGCATGATCTTCGCAGGTCCCATCGGATTGGGTTTTACAGGCAATCTGCTGGTCTCCACTTGTTCTTCCAATGGTGTAGAACGTTTCTGTGACGACCTGAAGGCATCAGACACGGTCTGTGCTTCGAAATTGGAAAACTCATGCGAGTATTCTGAGGACGCCTGAGAGACCTGAGTCCTCTCCAATCGGGCAGAAATTTGGCGTAGCTCCTCTTCCAGGCGCTGGGTTTCGACATTAAATTTACTATAACTGACTGCAGGAGTCTTAGAAGGCATAAACCTAGATAGGTAATCAGCTACCTTGTTCTGGAACGCATCGAAACAAACTCGCTTACGTTCCAGCAGCTGCTCGTGAATCTTCAACTCTTCGGCATTGATATAATGTCGATACTCTTCTTCAGTAGACTCAAACTCACGCAAGTTTTCGCACCACACCTGATAGTTCTGCTGCACCAGCCCGACTGCTTCCTGGTGGTTTAATAGGTCATGTATATGCTGCTCATCCTGCGCTAGTATCATCGAGAGCTTCTTGAGATCACGGGCTACAGCCTCTTCCAAGTTCTGCCTGACCTTGACAGTAGGTTTCGGGCATCTTCCTCCCTTGGTAGAGGTAACATCACGGAATTGATTGAACATCGTTGGAGGGTATAAGATTACTGTTCGCGCAGTAAAAAACGAGCGGAAGACGGACATGTCTTAACAAACTCAGTTTATTGAAACGAGTACGTAATCTAAAAATACAATGAAAACAAGTTCTAAGGTTAAAGTGTAACGCTAACAAATCGACATGACTTTTAAGATTGCATAGAACAAGTGGTACAAAAACGTGGAAAGATGTATGGAAACTTGCGTTACTTTTATGACTACATATATATAATGGATCTACAATAATGTCGTAACAAGTTTAAATACCTTATAGTGGTCTACAAATAACATTCAATATATCAATCCGAGTTTTACTTTCAGATGATGACATTTATGGACTAGAAGCCGCCATCATGGAATATACAAAACAACAGATCGGAA
>JAXGGS010493258.1:2028-16740 GCA_035585475.1 Armandia brevis
CTAGAATATGCTGTTCACCACGTGATTGTGAGTTTTTCTACTTTACAATCTCTGTAACATGTACATTAAAATGAAACGCGCATCAGTCGATGAATTCAAAATCCCACAATTGGTTGGAATTCCCGTGCCACTCGTACGGTATAATCTTCGCACTGTTCCTCCTTTTTGCCCCTTTGATGTCAATGGCAACACCTGGATTTGTAGGGTTGACGATTTTGTTCTCGCTGAATACAGGACACCACATTTGCGCATCTTTCCCTTCTTCATACTCTGCCATCTCAATTTTATCATCTTAAAACAGAACAGTTTAAGTAAGAAAACCACAGAGATGAAACAACAGACCGACTGTTTAGACATGCAGACCGTACAGAATGTATGGTATTTTTTATTGGAGAGCGGTTTTACCACTGCTGTCCCAGATCATGTCATTCATTTTCGATCTGATGAAGCCTCGCCTGTCTTGGTACCAGAGCTGGTTGTCCTGTGGATCATCATGCTGATCGTAGGTAATCACATCAGCACCTTCATCATCTTCTGCCCCTTTAACGTCAAGAACCTTTCCGTTCATTTGACTTTTGATGAAGAAGTATCGCGGGGGTCTGAAATAGCAACACGAAGTTAGTAGTTTGCAGCTCTCGAGCAACGCAGATAGATTAAGCGGGGTCTGATTATATTTAAGACATCTAAACATTACTCACTGATATTCAAAATCCCATGCTTGATTGTCGTTTCCATGGAAATCCCATGCACAGACTTTGGCGCCCGACTCCGGGTCAGACCCAGCAATGTCAAATACGCGGTTATTGTCCGCCCTGTTTCTCACGTAGTTCTCAAGCGCCGTCCATTGTTGGTTCTCGTTCCCTTCACTATACTCATTAATCACCAGCGTATTTCCATCTTCTGTTTAGGTGAAATTAGAAAACTACATAGATGACGCACGAAGGGAGATCATAATGGAAGTCCAAACACAAGCGACATTAATTTGAGATCGTTATGCAAGTGTACCTATGTCCAAGCAATGGTTACAGAATTTGCTGCGAATTGTTCCGGTGGCGGGGTCCTCGTACCACAACTGATTATCACAATTATGACCCTTCTGATCAAACATGATGACCTACAATAGCAATTTGCACATGTTGCTATATAATACAAATTGGTGCCGAGGGATGTATCTAAAATTCGTAAATATTTTCTTTTTAACTCGACACGTACATATAAAAATTACATTACCTGTGTACCTGGATTACTGCTGCATCGTCGCACGTCTAGAACCTTGCCGTTCATGCGGCTTTTGATGTAGAATATGTTACCGTCCGCCATTTTTATACTAAAGAGTTGATTTAATGGCTAGACGTCGTAATACATGCAATCATGTACATGCAACAATGTATATGTAAGCTCGCATACAAATGAAAATGATAACGTAAAGTTATATAAGTTGACAAGATTAACTTGAATACAATGTTACATTTTTTCGAAATGATCTGTCGAATGAAACAGATGAAGAAAATCGAATAAAATAAGATAAAGTTGTCACTGTACAGGTGAGAATGAGAAACATGAAATAGCTCAGGATAAGCATATTAGAGGGTTATTGACACCGAATGCATAGCAGATATGTAACAAGCAACGCGAAACAACAAATACAGAATGAGTGTAACCGAAATACATGTAACGGTTCTACAAGTATACAAAAATATCTATACCGCATCAAATAAACAAAGAATTTATACGACATGTTGGTGATATTTGTACAAGTTCTTTCGAATGCTACATAATACCAATGTGGCCAAGCAATACCAATCACAGGCAATAAAGCCTTGCTAGGTTCAATACAAGTCCTATCAGTTTGAGCACACAGGCTTAACACACGTTAAAAAGCATTATCTATTATGATGTGTAACAATATATACAAGTCTAAGATAAAAAGTACTGCAAGCATGTGAACGATTCAAATCAATACTAAGCACACCGAAACAGCATAAAACAGATGTACCAACAATATCAAGCAATATCAATCCCCAAGCTTTAACATTTTCTAAAAGCAAAATATAAAGCAGGTTTGCATCACAGCTTCTGTAAGAATTATTCTTGCAGGTAGCTGCTTATTACATATGGGTATTATAATTCACTATAATATGCAATAACGTTTATGTGATGTTTGATTATTCCCATTTCAAAACGCTTCTCGCACAAAAGCATTGAATCAGTTTAAGCAAGCAAAGCATTGTTAATTAAGTGAACACGTACCTTTTGCTACACTGTACTATCGGCGATAGGATTTTTACCGACTGTCACTGGGCCTGATGAAGTGCTTGGTATGTCAGTCAGGCCCACACCTGCAACAGAAGAACTGTACAACCAACGCACTTATACACGTATATTTACAATAGATTATCTTTGATGTCAAAGGGCATTAAGGTGGAGATGTAATCTCGGGCCGTGCTGTTATCTATGATGTAAAAATTCATTTTATACAGGCGTGTACATGCTTTCCGGATATACCTTACATCCGATGGTGCACGTCGTACATTAGGATATAATGTAATTAGGATATAAACATAATTGGTCATCTTGGGTATACATGTATATCTATATCTATAAACGGCACTCCCGCACAACCCCTCTACCATGGTTCGTAACCGTTTTATCAAAGGTAAAAAGACCAATCTTAAAGTATGAAAATGATGTCCTATTTCGAGGTGTATTAAAACTGTTAATATAAGGTATTGTCAGCTAGACCTGTAAATCCCCAGTGGTGAGCATGAGTGACAACATACCACAGATATTGTGATTGATTGCAACTCGGCTCTTTCGGGACTGTTAAAACCATCACATGTGTTTGCACAAGGAATTTATACCACCTGAATAGCCTGATTAACGATAAAGTTATTCTAGATACACAGAAGCTTACATATAGGCTGTACCACGCCCATTATCCCTAGACCATTAAAATAAATGGGTATTTTAAAAAATAGCATACGTAGATTTTATGTCATCAAATGTTGTATCTTGGGTAATGTCTAAGTTGTTAAATTAATGCTCTCTTTTAGGAAAAGATCAACCAACGTAAAAAAAAGTCGGTAATAGTAGGAAATGGATATGTGACACTATTCATTCAAAAACTCTAACCCGGTTAGAAAATATATATTTATAATATCTTGAAAAGTATTGACGTACACTTGCTAAATAGTTTTAATGATATGTGCATCACAGCGTACCAAGTACAAAGGAAATTGATTCTCTAGATTTTATGAATGAGAATTACGTTGATAGTGTCGTCATCAGAATAATACCATGTCCGGTGATCTCTCACTAATCCTCTTTGGTGCTTAACATAATATGATAGGACCTACTGATCTCTTTCCGCTTTGTGAGCTGATTAAGTCAAGGTAGTAACTTTGTTTGCCTCCAGATTTCAGTGTTGTCACGCGACAAGTGGCCAAGTTTCTTCTACAAATACGGATTAGTTCATCATAATCCACCGTTAATTAGATAAAGAATGAGGAGTCACATGAAAACGATGCACGCAAGATCAAAGCTGTGAACAAACAACGTTGGCCTCCTTGATTGAACAAATTTCATTAACATTTTGCAGTTATACTAACCAAAGAAAGCCTTAGCTTTTAAAATATTTATTATAACAAAACGAGAAAAGCTGGACATAAGCCACTATAGAATGAAAGTCCTCAACTGTACGATCGTATGATTTAAACCACAACTTCTCAACCTCAAGATGTTTACCCTCTTGCTGTGATTTGAATTTTGAATCTATATGAACATTTGATCTGCTAATTCCATACACCGATACAGAATACGTGGGTGGTTTAATCATAAGCGCAAGCGGCGTTAATTCTATATGGCCAAGATCACGTCTGATACTGGCCCGAGAGGTTTCATCTGGAATCATCACTGACCTTGATTAATGGCCGATTCCACCCACGTGTAATCTATTGTCTGGTATAAATCAGCGCTGTGCCACAGTATCAGTCACTGAAAGCATCTCAGCTTCCGCAGCAGGACCGGATTGAGAGTAACCGACAGCCGTGGGGACCGCTTCTTTCAGTGATAACTTTGATGAAATTCACATCCATTACTGACAGAACCAGGTAAATGCGTACTTAGTTAAATCGCTAACTCTCAATTTTCCAATGCGTAACAAAAATGTTTGAACTATCAGATGCATGATTTACTAACGAGTTACCATTGTTTTGCAGAACATAACAGCTTCATCCACCCCATCCTTACTGGAGGCTCTCGGATCACCCACAATGTCACTAATAATGTTAACCGCAGTGGAATGCTCAACTCCTGATGATTCATCTTCTTCGAAAGGCGGTGAACAAAGTAAGGATCTGTTTATAGCCATTCCATTCAACCAAAGTCTGATAGAAACGATGCTGAACTCAGAAAGACTTGACCCGACGCCTGTGTGGGGCTACCGGAGTAGTACCGGCAAGGCGAGACCCAGTTTCAAGCTGACTCAAAATGTAGGTCATCATCGGAGGTCACAAAAGATCGTAGATTTTCATCGAGAATTCGTGTATCTCCGAAAAGCAAATCGGGATGTAAAGAATGTTGAAGTACGCTCATGAGCCAGTTATAGGACGATTTATAAATGGGTTTGTCACGAATCATCAGAAATCACCTGAATCCAAATGCAATAATTGTGTCATGCACTCGTGACAGACCCACATTTGCTTACTTTATAAAGACCTTTATTACAACGATCTCACCGCAGTGTGAAACATCTACATTTGTTTTACAACCAAAATTTATTTAAATGAAAGAAAGCGGGAACGCTCTCAGGTTATATGTTTTATTTCCAAATTAACCAGGAATAGCAGGAAGAATGAAAGTCATCTCAATATAACACATGTAAGAAAGATTAAGCGATTTGCTTTACCAATTAATATGAGAAGCTTACATGGGCTCCGTAAATCAGAATCCAGTAAAAAATCCTTGACGACACTATTCAACTATATGTATCGATATATATGTTTAAACAAAGCAATACATTTGTGTAATACCTACGCCAGAGCGATGTTCATCTAAATGTCAATAAACAAGATACACTTTATTTTTGCTACCAATTTCACAAGGAGGTTTAGCTGTCTAGATTTCGAATTAAAAAATGGCGAGTAATTGACGTATCGGTGTTATATTTACTCGTCTAAATAAACCAATTCCCATATTTGTTCTGATTCTCCCTTTTTTTCTTGACCAGACGCGACTTTGGCTCCGTTCATTCTCTTCTGCATCGGTCGCCCCTTAACTTCTAAAACTGTCTGTACATTCGCGGGACCATTTACAATCTTTCCGTGAGAGAAAATCCAAACCTGCGCTGCACTCATTGGCTCGTATACCGCCGTCTGTATGCATTTAGGCTCTTCAAGAAATCAAAATAAGGAAATTGACGTCAAATACTATTGTAAATAGATATAGTCAAATTCGAGCTGCATAACATAATTTAATTTGTTTCTATATGTGTTACCTGAGTCGTCGATTGCAAAGTCGCCTAATTTCGATCTGAGGACTCCACCTTGTCCCTCGTACCAGAGTTGGTTTTCAAACTCTTTCTTCTTTCTAGCCCACGTCACAATTGGGACACCAGGTTCCTCCTTCGCTTCAGTAATGTCTAAACAGTCACCGTTCATCTTGTTTTTGACGAAGAAGAATTCTGGAGGGCTAAAAAAAGTATTTGGTAACGGACGTGCTTGAACATTCATCTGTTCAACTCAGTATTTCATTGACAAAGAGAATACGTGAACTTAGTAGTGAATGTAAAACATACACGTGTTGACAGGTCCACCTCTGGCTGGGTCCATCATTCTTATCCCAACCCACGACAAAAGTGCCTGGGTCAGTACTTACTCCGGCTATGTCCAGAACTTTACCATTAGGTTCGTTAAAGAGGCAGCCATCCTCAAATCGCCATATCTGATCCTTGTTATTCAGTTGGTGCTCATTAACGATCACATTTTTATCAACTGAAACGATCAATCAGTCACCCCGTCAACCTATCTTGATACTACGATAAAATTCTGAGCTAAAAAGCATGGTTTTATTAAGAATTCAGTGAATAAAATATGAACTTACAATCGTAGTCCAAGGTGAAGTTAGTTTGCTTGTTTCTGATGGAGCCTGATAATGTATCATTATACCAGAGCTGACTGTCAGCGCCCGTATGGTACTGAGTAACCACGTGTGACAGCAGTTCAGTGCTTCCGTCTTCTATATCCAGCACAAGCTGCGAGTCCAGCCCGCTGTGAATAGTAAAATACTTTCCTTCCATCGTGTCAAACCACCACTGAGTTATCCAATGTGTTTTATCAGTACCTGTGATATATAATTAACAAGTTGGATATCTACACTTAACGACCTTGTAAATATAATTACTTGTTATAAATCAGGAGGGTGTGTGAGGAGGAATGCAAATGGAAAATTGAATGTTTTACGTTTCATGCACAAGTGTGTATATGTTGTATATCATGATTCTTAATATGATATGGCTTTCCACTTTACTGCCGCCAGAACCAATATAAATCCTATTTTTCGAACATGGACAATACATGATTTACCTGATTATTTGAAACCGCTAATTTATAGACGAATTTGCACTTTGTAAGTTACGGAAATTATGGATATTTAGACAATATTAATTTATCACACGATCTTTGCTTACCTTGAATATGTAGAAACTGAATGT
This sequence comes from Armandia brevis, assembly GCA_035585475.1. Classification (NCBI taxonomy): domain Eukaryota; kingdom Metazoa; phylum Annelida; class Polychaeta; family Opheliidae; genus Armandia; species Armandia brevis. The sequence goes on from JAXGGS010493258.1 coordinate 8,738, forward strand.
CACTTACGGTTGTCAAGTGGAAAATCGACCGAACCCTTCAGTGTTTGGCTTTCTTGAACTTTATTCGAGTGGCCCTGATCTCCTCAAATGTGGAGATGAAAATCCATCCACGTACTTCGACAAAATTCGCAGCCACGCTGACAGAATGGTAGACTGTATGTACATCAGACCAGACGATGTAAGCTTATTTACTGCCTTAGAATGTCCCCTTCAGAATGATCTTCAACTACTATAGTGGTGTATATATATAAATAATAATTATAATACTAGTTGTCTAAGATGAAAATAATTAAATCGATATTTTAGCCATTATCCCGGATGGTCTTATTTATATTAGCAAAATAAATACTTAAATCCTAAATTCCATGTTTATAAGCAGATGTTTTATTGAACTTGAACTCTGTTATGCAGAAATGCTAGTCATGCCACAACCTATAATTTTGGGTAATGAAAACAGAAACACGGGTTCTAGATAAGCATTAAAACAAAAATATATAGCCTATCTAAAATTGAACACATCGATTGTGCATCAAAAGACGTATCAAAATCATGCACTTGAACATTAATTTACAATGCAGACACATATTTTTCTGATTTATTAATTACTTTACCAATGGCGGCTTATCTGGCTCTCGAATATTCGCCGAAATTATCAGGCTGAGAGCATTATGCTCATTGTAAACCCGAGCTAAATATAGCAACAAGCTAGCGTAGTAATCGCTCTAATCTGGAATCAGTTCGCCTAATCGTCATCCTCTTCCTCATCGATGACGAACTCCCAGCGCTGGTTACTGCCGCCATTGTCCTCGTAGCCGACCAGATTTCCTCCGTTCCTTCTTTTTTTACCCTTGATGTCGAGAAGGAGGTCCGGATGTTCCGGGCCGTTAAGGATCTTGTCATCCTGACGAACCCAAATGTGATGCTCATTTCTGGGGTCGTAAATGGCTGTTTTTATGTCTCCATCTACAAATGAAATGTGATACTTGGGTAAACATAACACGCACGTGTATGATATATAACACTGCAGTTCCTTGTTTGCAAATTGGTTGATGACGACACTTCGAGGCGCCTAACTCTGATTCTAGATAACGATAATGATAAGAAGATGATTGATAGCTAGCTTCCGGGTGTTTTCACCTGTTATTTCATAAACACGACGCTGAACCTTAAACGCGGTTACCTGAAGAATCCAAGGCGAATCCCGGTCCTAGTTTACTGCGGATGACCCCCCTGTAATCCTCGTACCAGAGTTGGTTATCTACTGATCCCTTCTTCTTCTTCTTCTTGTCATACGTGATAATCTCGGTACCCGGTTCCTCGCTGTCACCACTTATATCCAAAACCTTCCCGTTAAACTGGCTTTTAATCCAGAAAAATTCCTTTCCCCTGTTGGACAATAGACACTATTCAGCTATAAATTTAAAAGTAAACGTTTTAATATTTTAGACAAACTGACTGATATTTAGTCGCTTACTGATGTTCAAGTCTCCACTGCTGATGGTTGCCGTCATTTTTGTCCCAGATGCAGATTCTGGCCCCCGGAGATGGATTGGCTCCAGAGATGTCGAGAACCTTACCTGAGCTGGAATGAACGATAAAATCTCCGTTCAGTTCCCAGTTCTGATCGTCACACGCAGCATCAAGCTCACTGACAATCAGGTTCTTGTGATCTGACAAAGAAAAAATGCGAGCATTGAGCAGAGAGTCGGTTAAAATATAAAAAGCTGGGGAAAGGCGGAATCGGCTAAGGATTGTGTGACTAAACTAATATATCATGGCTACTTGAGGAGCCCGTGCGTACAACGTCAAATGATATACTACATCGAGTTATGCTTGTATACTTACAGTCCAGACTTAAGGAGAAGTTAGTGCCTTTGTTTCTTATTGTACCGTTGATGATGTCGAGGTACCAGAATTGCGAGTCAGCGCCAGATTCCTGGGCTGGTGCCACTGCGGTGTTGTTCGCCGTGCTTCCATCCACAGTGTCCAGAACCAGGTTAGACAACTTACTCCTCACCAGGAAATATTTACCGACGTCCAAGGATGCAGAGGCAGCAGCCGAGCTCTCGGCCATTCGCTTTCTAAACATATTTACTATCAATTAAAGCTCACTATGCTTTAGATTGTATGAAAAAAAGATTCCTGTGAAAATCAATAACAGAAAGGCGTTATTCAAAAATGAAAGCTAGTGAAATCTGTGAGATATAATTTCAGTGTTGATACTATATCAGTTTGTATATATGGAGTTTAGCCTTGAGAACTCACCTAGCTACCTGTAGGAAAAGCAGAATTGTCTGGTCTACGATATCTCTAACAATCTCCGGACTTTACTATTATCTCACTTTGTTTGCTCATTAATAACTCCGTCTGACTCATGAAAGGATCTGTATGAAACGTCGTATTTGATTTGCAGGCTAACATCGATTTATTACGGTTGAGAAGTGCTTAGATAAGGAAGTACATCACTTGGGCTTTCCTTCAAGGTTCCTTGAAAATAAGGCGTTTTGGACTCGCCCATCTGTTCCTGCGGAAAATACGTCATCAAACCTTTGGACCTTTCGAGGGTTATTAATCTTTTAAAAATTTCCCCGCTTGTTTTAAATGAACGATTTGTAAATATACTTCTTAATTTCGTGGTTAGTTTATCTTAGTTGTCTTTTCCATCTGCTGCTTATGGCATGTAAGTGCGTTTCAGAATGGTGGACTGAGGTGTACATGTCAGATTGAACTACATTAGCCAGACCAATAAACTCAACTTCGGGTTCATAAAATGGAGTTTGATAAGATCTGTGGTTACTTCTTGTAGGAATGTAATTTGAAGGAAGTGTAGACTAACTTCTTAAAACTACTTGCTGTTATTGGTGTCAGATTTATTAAAAGCAAATTAAATCCATTTAATAATCCCAAAATTCTGGAGAACTTCTTATTTCTGTCATTTAATGTGTGACACGCATGAGTTTTATTTCCCTTCAAGCATCACCAAGAGGAGGATTTCCAGCTTTCTCATCTATCTGACATAGGAACCTCTGCTCCCCCTCAGGCCCTCGTGGTATAAGGGAAAGCTGTACTCCTTTGTCGTGATCTACTTCAATCACTCCCGCCACGCGGGCGGGATCCATTTCCCATACTACTCTCTCCTCAGCAATCCTAAACTTCTGCTCGGGCCTGTCCGCTTTGTACGGATTCATCACCAGCTTATCATCTGCGTGAATATCAATATATGTTTCTTCCATTTAAATACATTGCCACTAATTGTACTATAAATCATACAATTTCTATACTGACCGCATTTGATTTAGTGCCATTCGAATGTGAATAGGAAGTTTTATAGGTCACCTACCTTCGACATCCAGACAAAAGTGGTTGTGTTTGGACCTGATGGTGGTAGTCAATGGATGCACGTACCAGAGTTGGTTGTCCTGGAAATGATTTTTCTCCTTGTACAACATGACTTTTGCTCCAGCGTGTTTGCTTCGATGATGAACATCAAAGACATGGCCGCTGTGAGGACACTCTATATGGAAGTAACATTTGCCCAGTTCCACCATGGTTGCGTTCTTAGTCGTGTTTACCTTTACAAAGCTTTTTCAATGTGAGGATTATAGATGCGAAAGAGACACGTACCAGTGGGATAGAGACAGTATATGTGTCAAGTAACTCTAGATATATGGAAACAGTTGCACTTGTCAGAGTAGTCAGTTGGAACATTCTTGATATGCGATGGCGAAGGGCGCTATGTCTGGCAAGAAGAGATCATATCCTCACATCGAGTGTTTCCCATGAGGGACGAGAGACGATACAGTTATGTATCACTTCATTAAGTGGAAACTATCAATCAATATGACAACTTATGAATTACCTGAATCCGAAATTCTTTCGGTGTGCGTAGATCAATACAGTCCCGTATATAAAAGCTGTCGAACGGTTTTGTTTGAATATTAACTAATATCGAGGAGATTGCTGAGATTGCCAAAGGAGTGCTATGAATGGAGCACCATCAATCAACAGAAAATCAAAGCTTGAAAGTTACATTAGGAGGATCATTTTATTCATTCACAGTATTAATGTCATACATCATAATCGGACAAACAGGTGTCCTCTTTGTTAACATTCGGACGATATGACCTTATATCACGTTTATTTGCGAGACCAAGCAGTTACTGGTAATTGAATTTATTAGTGTCTCAAAAAGGCCTCGTTTGCCCCGCATAAGTCGGAGGTTTTCCTGCTTTGTGATCAATAAGAAACTCCCATCTCTGATTAGGGAGGCCATTAACGGGCCACAAACAGACCTGCAAGAGGACCAAACGTTTTCTCTGTCGCGATCTATCACAGCGTGCATGTTTAAATAACGAGCAGGTGTTTTGTGATGTGTGGCACGTACCTTAGCCCCCTTGAGTCTCGCCGCCCCAGCGATGTCCACACAGCGCCTGCGGTCGTGTACCCAGTGTATGAGGTCCCCGGTCACACAGAACTGCTGCTCTCTCCTGCCGGGTATGTAAGGGTTACAAACCAGCGTGTCTCCAGCTAGAAAACACACGCAGCAATTCATTAATTAGCTCAAACAGCAAAGCTCGTATTACATGAATTAGAATCGATATGTAAATCTCCACTCACGTAGTAAATCGAGGCAATGGCCCGTCTTTTTGTTCTTTATCGTCATGGTGGCGGGTTCCTCATACCACAGCTGGTTATCATGGCCGATAAGTTTCCGGTCCCACGTAATAACAGGCGTTCCGGGCAGCACTCTTCCTCCTTCCAAATCTAAAACCAGTCCGTTAAAACGGCTTTTGATAAAAAAGTAATTTCTAGCCAGGGGAGAATCCACATTCTGCGACGCCATGATTGTGAGCATTAACAACTCGATCCGGTAAAATCGTGATACCAATACGGAGGTGGCGATGGAAATGGTAGGTTTAATTCTAAGGTGGTAGGTGTCAAAGTAGGAACCCGTCAATCAAATATTACGACTTTAGTTTAATCTACCTTGGTTGTAAGTCGACACTATCTCCTTCAGGATGAGTGCATTTATCAAAAAACTTCCTGGCTCAAGGCTGCGAGTGTTTCAGTAAGTTCTGCTGATGAAACTAGGAAATAAGTCACTTTTCATTTTGATTTGATATTTGCTTGATATGTCATGCATTTGCTCATCAAGAGTGGTATGCTTCCTCCATGCACAGAATAAAGATTGATTGTGGCTCGATCAATGGCACACACAAGATGTGCTAATTGGTAAATAACGTCAATATTGTTAAATTCAAACTTGAAATGTGGTTGTGTACGAACGCGCTCGCGATTTAATTATATCAATTAGAGTTAGAATGTATTGACATTTTTTCATTGAATTAAGTCTAGACTACAGCATAAAACATGGGATATAAATGTGGCAAGTGTCTAATCTAGCAGCAAAAAGCTGATGGAAAAGCCGGAGTTGCCCTCTCATCATGGTGTTTACACGCTTTTACAGACACTTCAGTCGAGATGCCCCGTGAGTCCAGCAATACTTCTCAACGCAAAATTGCTTCCAAATGGACGTTAATCCCCGTATATCACCGGCGAATATAGAGACACTTATGTGGAGCGGAGCAAATGAACATCTTCTACCCGTGCGAGCAGAATGTGATGTATCGGTCGCTTAAGCAGATCATGGCATAAGAGCAACAAATCTTCGTCCATTGCGGAGAGAGTCAACTACATAGATTCAGCTTTGCTCTTAGCAGCCTCGACCATGTTGAATCGGAAGTTACGCCCATCGTGTGCGAAAACAACTTTGTTAGAGCTCGCATCAGTTACACGTTGTGCGAGGTTAACGAACCTCTTGCGACAAACGCCCTGTTTTAAGTTTTATTTACTAAGGAGGCTAATGCATCGGAGATTCTGCTCAACCGGAAACCGTTCTTTCTTTTGGTGACCTTATATACGCCCTGGTGTATAGTTCCTTAGGTAGTTTTTATTTATTCAACTCTCTTCGCCTTTCGGTTGAGTTAGAACGTGGACGATGAACTCACACTAACTGAGCACTTAGTTTGCATTGAGAGAAAGGCTTTTTAAAGGTGAGGCAATCGTTCGGCCGTCACACAACAAGTTTTACCGAGAAAAATAACACATTAATCAAACATATCTCAGAATTGAAATGACGGAAGCTCATCTCTCATCAGCGTAGGCAGATTCGAGCCTCCTGCGGTCGTTAGTGAATCACAGCCGGTTTTCGGACCACATAGTGGGGACGCATTAAAATGATGAATGGAGACGAGCTCTGAAAAACAGGCTTATGGGTCTCGTAACAGTCTGAGCCCGGCATCACAGTTTCATCTGATTTTTTACATATCCGCGGTCGATTGCGGGTGGAGTGCTTTAAGGGGAACGTCCGGATGTATATATCTAGGCCATGTCCACCACTTTTCCTGAGTCAACAGTTGTCGTATAACCTAATCGATCGCTAACACACAAGAGGGTTTTTAACGCTATTGATTTAAGCATGTACGTCTTCGTCCTCATTGTAATCGATGTAAGGTTAATGAGTTCTCATGTGCACCATGCGATTATCTAGTAAACATATTTTATTTAATAACACCAACCTCGGTCAAGATAAAGAAACAACCTTTGACATTTTAAAATCGATTTTCAATGTCACAGTGAAACAAGTTTATTTTGTGACTTTAAAGCGACCTCTATAGATATCCATAGTCTAGTTAAAATGATCCATGCACATGAATCGACACATTTATCTAAGTTGCAGTTTACAGAGTCAATAATTATACATACTAAAGGCAGTCGTGAGCTTCTACGCCTTAAACACATTGAACAAGAAATACTGTTTTTCTAGAATGTGCAAAGTTAAATATAACATTACGTACAAGTATATATACTTGAACATATATATATAATCTACCATTCTAAATGAAAGTTTCTCCTTTTGATTTAACAATTGAGTTGAGATCAGTATGTAACAAAGACGCTGTTGTGTCCCCTGTCGCTGTTACACTATAAGCCACAGAATTATGTCTACAGTGGCTGCTAGGGTCCTCGAAGTCATGATCGAAATTAACGGTGGTTTTTGTCGTGACTCTCCTCTGGCTGCTGCTGCTGTAAAACATAAAACTGCGATTCCTTCTGCGTCTCTCCGACTCGGGGGTACAACCGATTGAGCGCCGACAGGCATCGCGGAATTTGGTGGAGACGATGTTGTAGAGCACGGGGTTAACTGCGCTGTTGATATAGAACATAATCCGCGAGAAGGAGAGCAGGTTTAGATACGCCTCCAGCCCGATGGAAATCACGTCGTCGGCCGAGGAGAACACCAGCCAGGTCGAAACGACTTTAACGGGCAGCAGACAGATAAAAAACAGCGCGATAATGGTGATTAGCATATAGATCACTTGTTTCCTCGAGTTGAGGGTCCGTTTTCGTTGTTTGCTCGTGGCCCAGGCGTACGCCTCCCCGTTGTTTTGCTGCTCCATGTGGGTAAAACGCTGCCGGTTCCGCATCTTCCCCGCCATGCCGGTCTCATCCTTCAGCAGCTGCCGGCAGATAAATGTGTAGAGCACGACCAGGAACACAAAAGGCACGGCGAAAAACAATATCAGTATGGCGACGATGTAGCACTTTTTCAGCGGGTCGTTGATATGAGAGCGGCACACGGTGACCAGGCCCCCCGAATGAAAGTCAGTCTGTTCCGTGAACGTCATTATCATTATCGGTATCGCCGATACAACGCCGACAAACCATATCCCCAGGAGGATTTTAAAGGCCCGTCTTTTCGTGCACGTGTATAGTACTTCTAGCGGGCAACATATCGCGTAGTATCGTTCAAAGCTGATCGCCAAAATAGTCAGGATCGACGTATGAGTAACAGCTATTTCTAGGTAAGCAACCAATTTGCCTGAAATAAAGAAGAACATCAACCATTTAATTTATACGAAGGCAGAATCGTCTATGGTTTATTCTCTTACGGCCATTATTGGGTAAATAGGATTTGTGTTTGATGGGCTTAAGCTAAAGGC
>JAXGGS010493258.1:16840-28843 GCA_035585475.1 Armandia brevis
ATTGCACCACTAGTATTTTAAGCTGCAAGACGTCACATCTTTATATATATGGTATTCGCGCGTTTGACAGAAAAAGCTTATGGCTTATGTCGAGACCCTTTTTGAAGCATCGTATGCGTGCTTGAAGCCCGGTTGGAGCCCGCCACTGGGAGTTGGGTTTAGCTGTGAAATGAATAGAGAGGAGGAGCTCTCGGAGCGCTTTAACTAATGACAGTCTGTACTTCAGGGTGGCGGGGTTGTGCGCAGGAGACGCCTCTGGCTTTCTAATTGGGACATCAATGTCACATTCAATGGATCGCGCGCCTCGGGGAAGCGTTGTATTATACTTCATTATTTAATTACATCCTCGAAATCACACCCCGATCGACGGATCTATAACAGCGGGGCGCCATGCATGGTCAAAATCCGCTTGCCTCTTCCTTTACCGGCAACTTATGCGACATTGATCTTCCATTTATGGTGCCGGCCCTCTAAAAATAACACCCTCTTTCCGAGGGATGCACGCCGCAAAATTATAGCCATAAATATGTCCGCCATCCCAAACCCTACGTTCATGGGGTGCGTCCACCGTAGATGCATGACATCACAAGGAATCGACGGTAAAATCTAAAAAAACACATTATTGATATGAAAATTTCTCCATCATCCACGTAACCATGACAACCTTGGGGGCGAAAGCCGGATGTCGATTTTTATGATGTATCATAAGACCATACACTCTCACTACCGTTTCTAATATTTCATTCATCTGACGTGGGTCCGTATTTCATGTTTGTAACAAAAGGTTTGTGGGCGAGCGGGAGCTACGTGTTAGACTTGTAGGAGCCCGCGAGGGACAGCTTCATCTGATATTAGCTGCTACTCCACACAGTCACCAGGAAATGTGTATGATAAAACGAGGTAGATTAGCGAGGGTGCCCGCAAATCACGGCCGATTTAGCGAAACAACGCTCACTCAATGTGAACATGTTGAGGTTAAGGCGGGGGCGCCGCTAAAGTCCCCACTCCTCTTCGGGGTTCACCGCATCCACACATGGGCGTTTTACCGGACGGTGCGGGAGGCGATCAATCAAGTGGAGTTTGATTAGCGAGATCAGGAGGGTGATCAAGGGCTTTGTTACGGTGTCTAGCCGAATTCGTCGTTCATCATTACACGGCGCATTGTATTAGGACGGCGAGAGAAAATCAGCTATTGATTCCTTCTAAACTTGGACGGATCGTTATTGCGTGATTTTTACCACCACAATGGAAGACTTTCGAGGCGTTTTAAATTAGATGCCCCGACTAATGTGATCACCTTTCACTTATCCATCGCCTGAAGCAGGTCAGCGCACCATTAATAACACCCAAGTCGCTGCCCTCCGGCTGTAATGTTACTGCTTTCCTCACCAGCTTATTGCACGGTGTGAAAATGTAAGGGGCGAGCTTGGCGGCCAAACAACTCTGCTTTGTCGTTTAGACTGGAAGATTATCCCACTTGACAGGATTATATCATGTTCTCCTTAAAGGAGGAAATAGCATCTTGTCGGAGTAGATGAGCTCCTTAAGTATACGAACTGCTCCCATTACCGCGCTTCTAATGTCTCGCATTTGTCACCAAGTGCCTCATCTTTGTTCCTGAAATATCCCATAAAGGATGCAGGGTGTCTTCACGATGGGGATAACACGATAATAACACATAATTGATAAAACGCATTAGCGCTCTCAGTGGGTTGACAATCCCTACTGACACTGGGTGACCTAGTTACAGGAATCCGCCACCACTAACGGAGAACTGGCAGTGGCCCTGACCGGTGACTTTCTTTAAATCTTGTAAGGGATGAATTAACCTTCTCCCCGGAGCCTAAAGCTAAGGACTAGCTATTATTTTAACAGACTATCCTCAAGGCTGCGATGCGCTAGCGGGCGGCAGGGAAGCGCATCTAGAAAGTTGATTAATCAATGCCACCCTCTGCTCATGAGTTTCGTTATTGGTCTCCCGTAACTCCTGGGAGAAGCTGACTTCAGGATGAGGTTGATGCGCCCTGTTGGGCCGGATGGAAGGGGAAGCTCTCCGTGCCATGTCAGGATATCTGTATCTGTCAAAGACGCAAAACCCGCCTAAATTTGACGAACTTGAGGCAGCTACGGATAAATAATGAATGAAGCTACTGAGGGCTGGACCCCCGGGCAAGAGATGCTCAATTATATCTGATCAGTCTCGCCTGTGGGGGCTGAGACAAAGACGGAGCTTATCTGCTTCATTCCCATGAACCTTTCACCAAATATATTAATATTGCTACTAGGAGTCTTGGGTAGAATGGGATATGACATTTTTCTCTCCCAGAGACGGCGGTCGTCAGAACGTCAGACTTAACCCAGCTGCGGGTAAACAGGGACATCGTTATGGACTTAAACTCACCATTCTGACATGTAAAGTTCCCCATCTGCCTTTCTTCTCATAACGGATCGGATTCTGCGAGCCATTTCCACGAGACTTGTACAAGTATTTCACACACGCGCTATATAATAACGTGAGGAATCTGGCCCAACTTCCATGTGCATAAGGCGCGTCGGCGGGGTTATTCTTTACTTCTGCCTGTCTTCACATTTATCACGCTAGATTTACCCTGCACAGGCTCGCTGTCAGGGCTACCGAATTGTCGGGGGCATCTAATTCGGACTAGTTAAATTTGTTACACGGGGTGGGCGTCTCTAGGCGCGGCATCTTCACGAGGGTTATAACAGATTAAGGCCACGTCGACCTTCCTCTACGCCGCACGACACGGCCATGTATCAGCTTAGATAGAGTCACACCTCACGTACAGAATATAGACAGCGATACCCCCACATCAGTAGACAAACCTTCTGCTCCGCTGGAGCAACCTTTCCCTACTAATAACCCAGGATTGCTAAATCCAGAGATGAAAGAGAAAGTCAATCTTCTTTACAATAAAAAAAGTAGATACGCATCTTTTATTAAGATGTGCCAAGGCGACAAATTAAAATACCCGTTAGGCCACATGAAATAATTAAATTGCTTCTCAGGCCCCCCTCCCTCTATTTAAAAAAAATGTGAATAGAATATATAGCCTACGTATATCACTCCTACTCAAAATAATTTAATAAATAAAACATACCGCATCTTAATTACTGCGGAGGAAATGTAAAGAAAAACGGAGCTTTGAGATTCATCCCCCCGAACACACCCTCAACCAACACAAACCCTTTGCTTGCAGTGCAAATGTGCCCATTAAACCATAAACTGCAGCACCCTCCTCCTAAAATAAACCCCTGCACCACCCCCCTTCTAATATAAACCCCTGCACCACCCTCCTTCTAACATAAACCTACCGCACGGCCGAGTTCCCTTTGATAAAATTGTCCTGCCGCCGAAACCTCTTTTCTCATGCAAAATAAAAGCCTGAGAAACAATTCAATAATATGATGTGGCCTTATGGAGTTCATGATGCCCTGTCATGAGAAAAAAAACGTACGCTCCAAAATCAAAGGCCATGGACCTATTCTGAGTTGATTGATTGAGATAGCCACCAAGGCCGGAAGACTGCGGAACAATCGTATCCTCTGGAGGAATAAAGACATGTGCTGGAGTTGGTATCATGTGTGTGAAAAAGAATCATGTTAAAATGAAATAATATTTCAAATTTCTGCATTCAGTTGTCCAGACTCCAACTCGATTTATTGAGCAGTGTCCATAAATGTAGATGATATTTACCATTTGTATTTTAGATTTAAAGTTATTAGCTTGTCAGAGTTCAGTAATGTATGATCTAATTACATGGAATCCATAAGCAAACTTCCGTTATAATCATGAGAAAACCGGTAAACCCACCACTCACAAATTGTAGAAAACCGTTAGATTGCAAATGCCATCAATATCTCGACATACAAATGATGGAAGTGTAGTGCTATATGTAGATTCTTGAATCTATTCGTTTTTTATAGGAGATGACGAGTCGATCAGATCATATCAAATGTAGATATATATCTCGATCATTTATAGAGTACAGAATGGCATCTAGTTGATTGTAAGTTATTCTGATGTGTTGTGTCAGATTGTAAACAAACACGATCGAAATGCCAGCGACTAGCACGAAATTTGACTGTTTTATCATCATTGGTTCATATTCCGCTAGCATTACGAATGATTTATCGTTTATTATGATTCAGGGGGTTTCTAACCCCACTGGTATTGAGTGTCGAATTTGATCTACTTTTCCCTCACCAAGTTGTGTTTTCCAGCCTAGAGGAAGCGCCTCGATCTCTTGATACGCGCTTACTCGGCCCATATCACGTACCGCTGACAGGTATTAACCTTTGTAAACTAAATTATCTGAACGTATGCGGGACCCGTACTCATATCAAGGTGGTATCATACCTTGTGGCGAGCCATAAAATCGCACGAATGCCGGTATAGGAAGGCACCTGTGCATGCGAACGAGTGTGATAAATTAATTTGGCGATATTGACACTTGAAAGTGAGCCGGCAACTGTCCTCGTGTTTGCCTGAAGAGTTGACTTTTCAGCACATTGGGATGAGAAGAAAGTAGTACTCATCCGTGCCAGCGGCTGAGACAGATCCCCTATCTAATTGGGGTCGGGAGGGGGTTGCCTGCAGGAGATTGAGTGATCAGGCCGTGTTTCCTTACGGTAAGGGGCCACGCTGCGGCATGCACTGGGTCCGGGCAGGTCAAGCAGGCTTCAGAAAACGTGGAGACGGTTACCGGGGTAACAAATATCACGGCATTCATCACTTATACACCACTGTTAAACAGCTCGTGCTCTAGATTTGTCAGAGAAAACTGTTATTGGGAGCTTTCGAGAATGACCAGTAATTATTGCTGCATGTTGTCATGGTACCAATTTGATGGAGACTGGCAGCTGCAGCTACTGCTCCTCAAGTCGAGCATGAGGGCCATCGCCGCCCTACATACTGTTTTGTCATGGGGTAAGAGACGTATTTTCCCAACAGACAAGGTTCTCATTTCCTGTGTATTAGCCTAACCAAAATGCGTCACACTTGATTAGAAACAAAGAGACAGAAATTTACTAAACGTGGTCGAAGGGAAGTTAATAACGGAAATCGAAGGGTTTCCATCATCAACAAGTGGTAAAGTAAGAATGTCTCCTCATCACGATTCCATATCTCCCATAGACATGTTACACACATGTCTCTATGTCGCACATGATAGGTAACTGATCACTTAACTTCACCATCAAAATCCTTCCCTCCGAGCAATGCTGTCTGGTCAGGAAATAAAACGGACATAGGAAGCACCGATAACATAGCTTACAAGTTCTTTAAACTCATTGTTTTGGACCTCACGGGACAACTAGCATAACTGAAATACGTGCCTCTGATTTCTCCGTACAAACAACCAAGTTTTCCATTAAACGTTCTCTGAGGTCTCGCCTTAATGAGAATTTTGTAGAATTTTCTTTTTATTAACTGTAGTCTGTACGTGTTTCAGACCATCCATCAGTATTTTCATCCCCGCAGAGAATGCGACCAGACGTATATGTAATTGGAACCCTAGCTGACATATGTATGGAAGGAGATTAATAATTGCCGCGCTACCTTGACATTTTGTTACCTTTCTCAGATGATCAAGAACATCTATCATAGATATTCCTGGACGCCACATTATACCATCATGGTTGAAATGGGATACCTTCGATACAAACAGGCCGTCAGTTATGGACAATTAGACACCAACGTGTTAGATTTCATAAGCTTCGCCACATTGCCGAACGGTTTGGCTTACGTACTTAGTGTACACATGTACATTCACTTAACCACCTCTAAAATATTCAAGGCGGTAATCATACATAGGTAATTCCGTTATCTACGCTAGGCAGCTTATGATGACAACGATTTAAAGCCATGTCAGTATAAACTGCCACGACATAACCATTTCTTCGGAATTGACACATCGGTGTCAGCTGAAAAATTCAAACTAACACTAACACTTCCAGCTATCTGGCTGAGAGCAGTGAGAGTGGTGAAAGACCTGATTCCTGTCTGTAATTACATGTGATATATGCAGGAGATCTTCAAACAGCTGGGCCTCGTCGTCTTCGATTTGTAAGAAGAATTGTTGTTTACAAGTCAATCTAGCTCCACAAGAAACAAGCTGCGAACGGCTCAACTGTAAAGTAGCTACAACCGAGGCACACACTCATTCAGCAAACGTTTATTCTATATGGCGTGCCCTTCATAGACTTACATGCCCTTTTTGACACGAGAAAGCTCAGGAGTTGTTGACAGCTAAAGTTGCCTAAACAACATGGGTGGATGGGGGATTGGGCAGCATGGAAGGGACGCCGGTTGAGCAGTCACCCAATTATTGAAGGATCGAGCAAAACACATAAAGTGCATCTAGCCAGCTTTTAGAAATCACTTCCACCCACTTGACTGACTAAACTCGTTACGGAATTCAGTCACTAAATTCATCATAGTAACCAGGCGTAAGAAAGTGTCCTTGCTCTTACCAACCAAACATTTAACTCTGTGAGGCTTTGTTGACCTTAAGTGTATTTATTTGAGTTGAATTGCAGCGTTTAGCGTACACATATTTGGCATTAAATATATTCTATTGATTTAATGGAGTGTGATCGTCGGGGCAAAATGTGCGTGGGTGTCACCACAGGCAAGTCCTTTTACTTAAAATTGTGATCCTGATTTCAGGATAACACAGGATCAAATTGTAGCAACCCACATATTTCTGACGAAAAGGAGGAACACTTGAAAACCTGTGCCTATCAACGGGACTTTGGTAATGTGATCCTATGGAATTTTCTCTTCCTCCTCAAAGTTTTAAGATCTCGCGTATTTCCCGCGTTCCCAGAAAGCCAACCGATGTACACAAGATAGAGAAGAAATGGAGCAGTCGCCCACGGTACCTGTTTGTCAGAGATGTTTTATACTTTACTCGTGAAAGGGAGATAGATACAAAGCCTGGTGATTTCCTGGCGTATTTGGTCGCCTACCTGTTTCAGAAAATAGCTGTTTTAGCTTCCTCCCAATGAGCTACGAATTAGAGCATAACTAATGAACACGAACTCGCTTACACTTGTAAACTGGTTACTGCATGTGCCTTATATGGAGGAAATTGTGAAAAAGAGCACTCCTCTTGTTTAAGCATGCTAACTTGCTGATGTCAATTTCTTTCATTAACCCTTAGCAATTGATACTTTGAGGAGATGTAGGCTGAGGAATAAACGATTAAACGATATGTAACCATCCTCGGCCAGACGCCTGTAATCGCGTCCTTTGGAGTGACCTAGATAATCAACGTCCCCCTTTAAACATTTCCCCGGGTACTTAATTACGTCAAAGCTGCGAGTTGACGTAAATGCCGCCATCAGTGGGTGCGCTACGAGCCACCTATTAAAGTGTGACTATCGAGGTATACGCGCCCCATATGTTCCTACCCTCGACCCTTGACGCATCAGGCGAGGAACAGGTGCTCCCAATGATAACTAAGAACTTTTGTCCCCAAGCAGCTGTCCATGTATAGGAACATGAAGACAGCGATGTATAGAAGGTTGACGTAAGGAGCTGTTAAGGAGACAAAATACCATGTCCAGGCTCAAGTTACAACACATAGAGGGATCGCCATCTGAGCAGCAGCCGATCCGGCAGTGACTCTCCCATCAACACCTATTGTAAGCCTCACATTTGCCAATCGGACAATGTATCTAGCTGGCATTATGTCTGGTGACCCCTCGAACAGGACCTCATGTGACTTTATAATTTGTGAAATCTGAAACTTTCGATGTGAGTATTTATTCACTCAATCATGACACAGATTGGGTGAGCGTCTAGGTAATGCAGACAGTCTTGGTCGTTATACTACGTCAGTATGGGGATAAATCCATTATGAAAATGAAATGTAAGATAAAAACAGCGAACCCGTATATCTTGTATATCTGTATTGACTTGCTGCAGTTGCTGAGTCGATGCTTCAATGAACTCAGCAAATCACAGGTATGACAGTCTCGCCTCCCAGTAGCGAGGCACACTGTTATATATCATAAAGTGTTTGAGTATGAGAATTGACAATGATGAAACAAGGCGTTTCCTGTCCTACTGGCGCACTACATCCGGTCGCCCGTTCTTTACATTCCGTCTTCAAGCCGCTCGCAGCAATGGGATTAAAGTTTCGAGGGTTTTATTACTAAATAGCATCAGGACGCTCTATTATCCCAATGTAACCTATTGAATGACGCTATGCCTGAAAACAAATTCAGATACAAAATAGGGCGTAGATTCAATGATCAGCTTTCGCGTAAGCTGTCGCTTTGTTCAATGCCAATTCAAGTAGGCGTGGGTATTCTGTCTAAAGAAGATTGCAAAACAAAGTAGGAGAGCTAGGATTTTGTTTTGATTCAACATCGAAACCCCTGCAGTGATAAATACTAGCCTAGATCACATACCAAGCAATCCGGGCAAATACGCTTGCCAAGTCAAAGCTTTATACCTTATCGTGTTGGATTTAAACAAAAATGTTCTCTCTGGAACGCTCTTGTGCAGATCTGGAAACGCCACTCGATCACGCATATGAGCTTGCTTGCGTTTTGTAATAGGCGGCGGAATTCTACAGTATTCCGGCAAAATCAGTGACATAGGTTTCTTACGAGAAATTATGCACTTTAGGCTATTTTTGCCCTTTTAAAAAACTGAACTGTTATACGAGAGGGCGTGGAAATGTCGTCTCCTTCAATAAAAAACAGCGAAGGGTGTGACGACATAGACGGCACCAGTTTTGGTCAGTAGCTTTGAAAACCGATAATTGTCTCCTTCTGTTTTAGCAGGTAGAAATAGTGCATTTATCTTCTGCATTCTTTAACAAAACAAGTCCATCCATTATACCTTAAGAGGCAATCGGATGCGAAATGACATGGTGAAGCAGGTCCCCAATAAATAACTGTCACCTTTCTCTCTCGATCTCTCACTGATAGGCTGTTGGACAATAGTAACAGATCGTGACTGGAAAGTTGAAAGAAATGTGTTGATCTTGTGGTGCCAAGGATACACGAGGCTCTGGGTGCTTCCTATTGGGGCATCTGTTCACAGAATTTGGTTGAATTACATGTACATTTGTGCACATAACTTGATACCGGTCCCACCTCCTGAACACATGCTGGGATAGATATGATGGTTGTAATTAGCTGTATACTTACACATAGCTGCCCCAAGCAACCACACATCTCTGGCTAGAAACTCGATGAGCGCGGAGGGCATGCAAATGAGCAGGACCAATAAGTCGGCGATGCTCAAGTTCATCAGGAACAAGTTAGTTGCCGTGAGCATGTCAGAATTCCGTAAAACCACGTAGATGACCAGAACGTTCCCGACCACGCCGAATAAAAACACAACCCCGTAAAATATCGTTGTCGTAAGATAAATATAGAAATAGTCTGGCAACGCAGTGGCGTTTTGTGTAATGGGTGCTAAAGCCGTCCCATCCGCCCCGAATAGAGTACCATTCCTCCATGTTTCATTCACAGAATCCCAGACAACGTCCAGAGGGAAATTAACCTGAAGACTTCTGCTAGAATTCCACTTAGTCTCATGCAACAAATGAAACTCCGAATCGGCACTCATTTTATCGCGAAGCGTGAGTATCCTTCAGAGAAATGCCTCAATATTGTAATGAAATGGAGAAGCGCCACAGAGGGATTCGCTTCACTCTTCGTCAGTACGATCTGTCATCAAAGTGTTACGTCGGTGATAAAAGCCATCCTTTAGGCATCCATCTTTCTCCTCTGTCCATCAAACTTAAAGCACGTTCAATCACGATTGCTCCTCGCTTTTCTGACTGGCAGCGTAGTGTTGATGATGTTTGACCTTGGAGTTAGTAAAACATCACTCGCAACAGCACGAATCCGGCCCAGTCTATGTTACAACCGCTAGCACTCACAAGTAATTATCGTCAGGTATCTGCTGCTTGGCCGCACTTCTCCATTTCTGTAACTTCACAGTTGGCCGCCGGGACTGGGAGTTGGAGAATGACAGCCGAGTCGGCCCCACCAGAACTTTTATGCGAGGTTAAGCCGGCAGATCTGTCTCGTCGCTCGACGGCTGCACAGCCTCAGCGCCGGGGCAGAAATCTGACGCTCGATACCGCCATCCAGCCCACACTCTCTCAGCTCTCTCGACCGCCAGCCAATACAAACATGCCAATACAACCCCATAGTTTTTTTAATTATAAAATGATTATCCACATCTCTCGCTCTCTCTATATATACATGCTTGTCAGCTGAATAAAAAGGATACGGAGTTTTAATGAACATCTGCTCTTTAAAACCATTTAACTAGTATATATATATATGATGAAATTTGAATATAAAAATATATATCAATCCAGGTCATTATTTAGCAAATTGGCAAACATTAGTTGTTGCTTCAAATAGGCGTCAGATTAATCATTAATCCGCAAGTGGCATGTAGAGTAACTGTCAGCCCTGGAGGATTGGTTCATAGCCAACGTGGTAGATTGAGTACATTGGATATAGTTGTAGATATGTCCCTGCCCTCCAATCAACCATGCTGTTGAACAAAGGCATCCAGTCGATAAGTTTAAGATCCACAAGATTTATATTGGGCCCAACTTTTGCTGGCGCCAAACTTTAAACAGCTGGACCGATACCCTCACCTCAAAACAATTATATAATTATATGATCTAAATGATATTGATATTCATGGGATATTCCTTATTAATTATTCCCTATTAGTAACTACCGCTAGTCATTAAGATCATACACCTGTAACACTCCGCTATTCGTGACCTCAACAATGCAAAATGCGAGGGTTATTTTCAAACGTCGTCGTAAAGTTCTAGGGTGATAACTTCTTTGTAAATCTGGCTTATAAATATCCACCAATAGGTTTATTTGTGAATACGCTACAGATAGTTTCTATTCTCGAGGAAACCGGGTTCTCGGTGATCACCGCGATGCCGACTTCACTCATGTATTCCGCCGACGCACCACGGGCGAAGACTTCCGGCAATCACTGATAGACAGGAAATAGTAAGAAAACGTGAAGAATCTCTGATATACTAGGGTTGCATGTTCACACCGATATATTTAGCAGCACTATAATAGTTAAGGAGGATTGCAAGATGTTTTTAAGATGTGCACTGATTGACAGACAAAAGTTTATTAATTTGCACGGACTGTAAACAAATCAATAGCCACCATTTGAGTCAAATCTGAGAGGAAGAATGTGGTCACTCAGTTAGCCTAGCTCGATTACAAATATACAACATACCACAGTGCAATCTCATGGCTACTAATTATAATATATTGATGCAGCCACCATCTGTGACTATCTATCTGTCCGATCTATCGGGATAGAGATCTTCCACAATGAACTCTTATTTGCATGGCTAAGCTGATCTCACCGACACTATCGACTTTATAATAGACATAACGATGCTAATGCGGCAGATTGCGCTTGTTTGCCGAATTGTGCCGACTTCTGAACAATGACAGATGACCTTGTTCCCCTGTGATCTAGTTTTTTTTCGCACGTTACTTGCTCGTCATCACACTCCCTTCGCGAATTTGGGGTAAAGCTGGCGGCAGCAGGCAAGAATCGGAGCACCTCTGATCTGCTCCTTCCCACGTGCATAATAAGCACAGTGCCTCAGGTGCCTCAGTAAATTTCGTTGGTTTTGTTCCCTTGGTTTCTGAGTGATTTAAAGCCCCTTGAAATGGACTGGAATGAACTAGAACGCGCATTAACAGCATCCCAGCTGCACAGTGTCCTTACAAGGGAAGTTTTAATCTAGGTAGTTTTCAGTTTGTGTCGAGATCTTTTGGCAGCGCACAGGAATAAAAGTATATTAATCAGTCATCAGTCAGTGGCTGCTCTTTGAAATGTGTCACGCCTTGATCACTTTTCTTGGAGAATAATGGTTCTCAACGAGACTGATGGGAACCCAAAGAGTGAGGCCTTGGACCAGTCACGAAATACCTGCACTGGAAATATTT
>JAXGGS010493259.1:0-11267 GCA_035585475.1 Armandia brevis
GGGAGTTGTCAAAGTGACACGGCCCTTTTATTATGCCTTTGTGGTGGTCCGGGCGTGTTTTTTTTCGTTTTTTCTTGCTATAATGGGGTCACTGGACCCACATGTCACCCATAGGTGGTGGTCAGTCATCGCCATGTTGTAATAAAATTAATGGGATAAAAAAGGTATTGGTGCGGGGTGCGGCCCTTATTTTTTTCAGGCCTAGGAGGTGCGGGCGGGCAGCTTTTTTACTTCTCAGACGGGGTTTGCTATGCGGGCGGCTTTTTTTTTTTTTTTTGAAAACAAAGGGGTATGCGGGGTGTTTCCCACATATGCGGCGGCTCTTGAGAAACAATTTAATACTTTTACATGGCCTAACCATTAGTTTAATACCATGCCTGTGCTTAAATACCTGTTGAGTAGAGATAATTACATGTCTAATATATATATATATATATTTACATAGGCACTATTAGTGGCAGGAAATCGCGTCAGTTATGAGTTCACAGTTAAGCTGAGAACGGATCATCCTGGTGGATCAGGAAATCCAGGAATAGCGTTTAATGTCCAGAACACCGACACATTTGACGTCATCTACTTTAGGTAAGCCCTGTGGCCGACTACCGGTGACAACATGTGCATGTTTTTTTCGACAGTTATACTATGGTTGTTTAAAAAACAACCCAAATCTGTATTAATTGTTATATATTACAATAACCGGTCGCACTCTGAGTGTTCCAAACTCCCTACTTATATCCCCTTATTCGTTCTTATTAAGCCTCTATAAAGGTAGCTCTCAAACTAATGAATTTTGCTTCAACTGTATCTATTTGTATCAAATGAAAGGTCCCACTACACCCGCTAACTGTTTTATTATAATACCCGGTCCCTGTCTATCTCTTGTACATATACTCTGTTGATTAACAGGGCACATTCTACGCATGCGTGCTACCAGGTTGGTCACATGATATCCGGGAGATTCGTAGCTGGGGAATCACGGTCCTGCCCTAGAAGTCCCCCGGAATACAAGGTCTGGTTCAATGTGACGGTGGATGTTAACTCTACTCATGCGAAGGTAGGACATGTACATGCATATCTGTGAATAGATCTAGATTATAGGTCAAGCAGAGCTACAATCTACTCGCGAAGTATACAATGTCACACTTAATGTCATTCAGGACCTACTAGTCCACGTCGATTCCCATGAAAACCGTAAATTTGATCATGTTGATTACGTCACCGAACGCAACACTGTCACATGAAACACCGAGACGCGACTGAGTTTTAGTATTCAAAGTCAAAGTCAAAAAATGCTTTATTGCTGAAAGTCATCTTACCGACCATTCATTCGCCTATTCGGCGAACAATAGAGCAGGGCCGGTGTTACTAAAAATTACTAAAATGATACTAGTAAACTAAAAAACTACATATATATATATATAATTGATCACTTGATGTGTACTGTAAGTCGCTTACTCAGCTAGTAAGATTACTGGGACATTACTTTAAGAGTAATGTTAGTATTACTTGTAAATTTCAGGTTTACCTGAATGGTGAGGCTGTTGTTGTTTATAGACAACACTTTGAACTAAACAGTCGTGTTGGCATTATCTTCACTAATGGCTACGGAAACATCATCAGTTTTAAGGATGCCATAGTTACAGGTATAACGTATATTAGTGTCTAAATCACGGATGCTGCAAGACGTCAGAGTGTTTAATAACAAGTATATGTAATTGTGTGTCATTTTATTTATCCATACAGAAAAACCTATTTCAGTAAAACAATTTCCTACTAGCTGCGAACTTGAAATCAACAAAGGTGACATTTTGTTCAATAATCCTATGTTTCATAAATATCAGAAACCTCTATCAACTTTAAAACAAAATTTGATTCCATTTGCATTTATTTGAAATCAAGTTGTATGGTTGCCTTTCTAGTTGAAGACTTGCAGATGGAATCGTGCAAAGAAGTGATCCTGGTGACGTCATTTGATCACACGGGGTTACGTTTCGCGTCGAATCTGAATGTCACAGAGACGCAGAACAAAAGTGGCATATGCTCTACGCTGACGAGCAGCAGATTCGCTGTCCTGCAGAGATATCGCGTGTCACTCAACATCCGGTTTCCAGGACATGCGCAGTGGGTCGGAATATCGATTAATTGGAAGGATGAAAGTAATTTTGATTTCATAAAAATTAGGTAAGACAGGTTTGAATTATTTCAAGAATTACATTACAACCATTATGATGATTCGTTTATGGGAAACGTACAGCTTAGAAACTTGTTTTTTTTCTTAAAATCGACCGTTTCAGCAAAATATGGTCCTCGTGTGCTATGACAGATTACCTAGTGCGCTGGTTCATGTAAAATATGTGTCAAACTAATTTTATAATTTGTAGCTTACGTTCTGGTATCGAGTTCGCTTGTGGTTCGCGCGTTAACGGTTTCCAAGTAAATAGCAAAGATTGCCCAGATCCTGTGTCACCTGAGCAAGCTGATCCCACACCATGGACAAGACTGGAGGTAAGTAAGCCCGTGGATCATAGTTAGGCCAAATAGGCCATAATAAGGATGCTTAGAATGCATGTATTTCTGCTGAGCTCGATGAGAGACTAATGGAAAGAAATAGCTTTCCTACAATTCTTATTGCCAGACATTTATTATCATTACATGGCACTAGAATATTAGATTTTCTTTGTTATAAATACTGCAGGATGTTTGCTTTATATTACAATAGGTGATTGTAGCGGGGGAAAGAGCGATAATGAGTGTAAATGGACGCATTGTGGGGTTAGTATATACACACTTCCCACCAGGTGGCAGGGTAGGATTGTTTATGCCAGACTCGACCAGACAAATCTGCATCAAAGACCTCACGATCAAAGGTTATTAATTACCCGGTTATTTGATTCTCTATACGAGGTGTGGTTCTGACAGATTTTGTAGATAAAGATGTTCTGTTGAATAAAAAACACGTAATAGCAACCGTCCACTTGATACTCACGTCGAATTTCTTAAACCATAATTAAATTCATACCTAAGGCCCCATAAAATTGCTAAGTTGTTTCTCAGCTTTTTTTTGCTGAGAGAAGGAGTGCGGGCGGCAGGTCAATTTTTTTTGTATTTCCTTTTTGGCCAAGGAGGGGGCGGCAGGCCTTTATTTTCTTTGGGTCACACAGCCTTCTTTTTATTTGAAAAATCTGGCCCATTTTACGGGTTTTAGAGCATTTCTGTGTGGTATTACTAACTTGAGAGTAGCGGGCGGAGCCTGAGAAACAACTTATTGATTTTATATGGCCTAACTATAGATTCTTTGGTGAAAATGAGACAAAAACAATGTATGATTGATTTCGTTTTTGCCACTTCCATTCTTTACAAATCGCAATAATTAGGACTAGTGCTTTCATGGCCTTTGCATGATTGACAATACCTCTAATTTACATTCTAACATATCGGTAAAATGTTCCATATTTAGTAAATAATCTGCATAATTTCTCTCTATCAAGTCTCTAGGATAGGATCGTCGGTGATGCTCTTGTTCCTATGGTGACGGAAACTAGTGCCTTGTTGGTTATTCTGAGCTTAACAAAGCTCCAGTGCCCATCGTGCACCTGATACAAGCAATAAAACCAAGTACACACTCTACTATGCCTTTAGCCGTACATTATTAATCAGATGTCGAACATAAACAGTTTTATTTAATCAGGATGTTTATGCAAATATGCTTATGCCCCACTTTCCCCTTCCATTGACAGCATTGACAACAGTCACAACTGCGGTTCAGACAAAAAATCAAATCCCCCTTCGACCCACAGCACTCGCTGCCTCGAGACGGTGCTGTAGTATAGAGTCCCAGCTCTGTAAAGTAATAGTATGAATTAGCTCTAAATGTTTACAATTTAAGCAGTGAAGATAGTGTCGAACTTATTGTAGGTAAAATAACAAGAGTCCAAGATATTCCTCAGAATACTTTATTAATGCGATTTAACGCGACTAAATTTCAAATTTCGAATAGTGGCGTTGCGATACTAACTGTTAATTTCCCGGAACAAGTGAACACTTTATTAACGCGATCGACGAAAGTACAACATGTGTAGTGTTCACAGGTTTTCTGCTAACTGGCTGTATTTAAAATTTCGAATAGTGGTGTTGCGACACTAACGGTTAATTTCCCAGAACATGTGATACTGATAATGATGCTCTCTGACCAAATATGTTAATCAGTAGGGATTTCATCTGACCGGTGCGGGTCACTCAGGTGTGACCACAAGGCGCATCACAAAAATTGGGTGGAGACAACCACACCCTGACAAACACAGGACAACTTATTTGACATATATATGACATATTTGGTTAAATTAGCGATGACTGTAAATGCCTTTATGCGGCGTCTTTAAGAGTATCATGGGACTGATTTAAAATTAGACCGGTTGCGGGGTAATCATCATGCTCATGATTCTATTTAATTTGTTCACTTTTACGCATAGCATGGGTGATTGAAAGCATACACATTTGGAACGTTTCATTGCACAAATGCACTGATGAATCTGTTTAGAGTTAATTTTAACGGTGAACAAACTTGATGTGATAAAACACCTCAATGCATGTTGCAAACAATGTCTATATGAATGTATACTGTATATTATGTGAAATCAGATAACCGGTAATAATTAATGAATGATGGATAAATCGGTCACATAAACAAATTATCGACAATCGATTCGGGCTTATAATGACAATGTAAGAAGTAAAACGCATCATTTAGATTGCGATTGAGATAAATAAAGCTAATAAATTTTGATTAGAAGAAGGGAGCCACTGACAACCCGGGGTAACAAGGATACTACAATTGAACTTATAACCGTTGATTGAGGTAACTTAAATAGCTCAAGGGCGCACGTGCGACAAGATTAATTACGCGCACACTAGAAGTTGCCTATTATCACTGTGGTATATGTAGATATAAAAACAGTTCGCCTGTACTCACGGTTAAATAAATACTGGCCAGGTGTACCTTGAATGGTATATTATATGTATGGTAGAGGTTATCAAGGTGGACTTGAAGCATGAAGTACCTTTTCAAACCAGGGTCTAGGCGTGAGAAATGGGCTTAGCGCGTCAACTGTAACCTTAATTGAACAGTGATACACAATGCTTACATTATCATATCATATAAACATTTAGTGTATTCAACCTATAATGCAAGTACATGAGTTATCCATCAACTGATAGAGTATACGTTGTCAATTTTTAATTGTTTGTGGCAAATAAGGGACACGTCGATAGCTCAATGCTACGTAGGGACCTCCAGGACGTCGGACAATAACTGCCCACCTTATTGTCCAAGATGCCTGGCATCAGAAAAGGTAGATGCCGTAACATCTCAGAAAACTTTCACGAAATATTCTATCAGTGGCATGAGTTATATTTGCATCAATCTTAGCTTGCCTACATTGTCTATCTAAATATAAGAGACAGCTGATCACGCTTAAATAAATCGTTTTAAGTTTAAATTTAAAGATTGATCAAAATCGCATTGGTTATTACTAATAGTCGAATGGAATAATATGTAGATTATAATTCATGTAGCTCCAGTTCTACTCTATATACTCGAGTCCATACACCTAGCACTCTCTTGCGTATTTGGTAACCCCAGCCCTATCGCTTACCCCTGGTATATCCTGCTCTCTCCTATATATACTCCTGATAGGATGTTAAATACAGTTGGACTTACATCTACAGGTGCCAGGGATGTTGAGGTGGAGGACTTGCTCGCCAGTCCGACCCAAAATCCTCTGCATCTACTTGACGGTCTAATCGAAAAAGTCAACGATTTCATCAAGGAAGTTGAGCAGATAAGTCACCAGTCCTTCAAACCGGACAAAGATGGTCTCAACTCTCTTAAAAGTCACATGGAGAAATATACGTCCTACTCCAACAAATATGGCGTGTATATGACGTCATTGTTTGATCTCGTTGAGGTTTACAACTCGAAGCTGGCCAAGGTCGGAGAGGTTTGCATTGACACTATCCACTCAATGTTTAAGAAAATAGATAGAAGAGATAGAGGGATTAAGAGGTCAACTAGCCATGCTGTAGTTGGACATGGCGGACTGTCAAAACGCACTGAAGTCGGAGATGAATCTGCAGAAGGTGGAGATGATAAGGCTGTGGATTTATCTGCCCTTGCTGAGATGGTGAGAAAAGGCATCTCCGGAGACCTCTCCACGCTAAGTGAGAATGCGGCGGACATGAAGCGTCAGATGATGGCCGCTCTGGAATCGTTAGATGGCGTCAAGAGGACGAAGAAGGATTTTGGCAACTTGCAGCCTGTCGCAGAAGCTTGGATGATTTATCAGATGTTTAAAATCAAGGTGGAGGATGCTTCCGATAAGATCCAGCAGGGGAGGGAAGCTGGGACCAATGTCACTCTTCCGGACTTCAATACGGACGTGCTGGATAAATTTGTCGATGAGATGACGAAAAAACGTAGCGCTCTGAAGAAATTAGAAGGAGACACAAGAAAGGGTGATAAGACGATAAATGAATTCATAGAAAACGGACGGAAACTGGTATACACTATTTCACTTAACTTAATTTGTTGGCTCGAAATTGTTTTCCATCTTTATTGATTAGTTTAATTTTTTTTAATTCTCAAAATCCTCGTCACTTATCCATCCTGATTATTTCTAAGTTTCAGGCAGTCTATGATTTGCTCCAAAAAGACATGAAGGTGTGTACTGTAAACACATGTATGCATTATCTGTTAATGTAATAATTCCTTAATTTCGTATAATTGATCAGTTTAATTAATAAATTTCAAGGTTTTGCTACGAGAAATGAAAATCATCAGAAAGCAGGTGGCTAGAAATAAAAGCGAATTTGATAGAGAACCAGCAGATTATCGGCAGAAGAGACAACTGTTTGATACAACTCACGAGGAAATATCCAACCAGGTCCATCAACTGGACGAAATGGAGATCCCCCCGTCTATAATAAAGGACAAGGAAAGGATATTGAAGGACTGCCGGCATGAACACATAGCGGTAAGCAACAATACCTAAATTTCTTTGATAATTGCCTCTACTGAAAACTAATTTTCCTTCATATGTAAATACCGATATTGATAATGAACGTTGATGAAATAGAACGTCTTCATCTTTAGACCTTTTAAAATTAGGTTTTGAATTCATTCATCGATGTTTTGCTGTCTGATACGCAAAAGAAAACCAAGCAGTTTCTGAAAGAATTGGGTGCTGCCTTTCAACCGGAACATGACGTCATCGATATCGGTAAAATGGTGGAGGGACATATTGGACTCTTGCAGCAACATGGGGTTTTCATAGATGGATTTGCAACGTACAACATGCCCGAGGGCCTTTCAAAGAAAGAACAAGCCCAGAAATCATTGTCAGGATTAGAAGAAAAGGTAAAACATTACAATTGTTTGACCGGTCTAAGTTCCGGCGGTTTTAGAGTGTCCCAATCAAGGCCATTGCATGCCGGGACACATATTAGCATAATTTTAGAGACCTTTATACTCCCATGGCTCGGGGACTGCAAAGTTCAGTGAAAGCGACCGATATATTTATCATAATCACTGCAGAAGGGTACAGGCCAGATGTTGAACAAGAAGTTTAGAGGGACTCTAAATGCACTACTGATGCCACTATCTTTGAATGTATCACATTATTACTGTTTAGTATTTAATGGTAGTTTCCGGTTAGGGATCCCAACGTTTTAGAAAGCACTAACCAACCTTTATAAACCGCCTCGAATAAACATATTACGCTATATTACAAGCAGCCACAGTATCCTTATTGTCTTTAGCATCGACGCCCCGGTCGTACGAATGAGTCCATGATCAGGCTTTCATTGAGACAATTGTTGTCTGGTGTTTTCACTGTACTAACAAACTGCCTTTTTGGTTTTACTTCATAATTAATTTGTTCTAGGTGTGGAGTACATTTATCAAATGTGTACTCAATCATACAAAGAATGAGGAAGCTGAAAGGGATCTTGAAAACATAGTTGGCTTCAATGGAGACCTTGATGACATGGATAGAGTTGTTCAAAGCCATAGGGAGTTTCTGCAAAGAATCGTTACGATCATAGAAGGTCTGAGCATGGACAGCAGCCAAAAGGGTCAGGTTCAGAAAGAACATGCTCTCAGATCATTGTCAAAGTTAGAAGGAAAGGTATTAGTTTATAGTTTAAGCATTAGGGGGTATACAAAAATTGCTAAGCCATCAAGC
This sequence comes from Armandia brevis, assembly GCA_035585475.1. Taxonomy (NCBI): domain Eukaryota; kingdom Metazoa; phylum Annelida; class Polychaeta; family Opheliidae; genus Armandia; species Armandia brevis. Next base: position 8,238 of record JAXGGS010493259.1, read on the forward strand.
CATCCATCTGAAAATTTACTTTCTATTCAACAAAAGAAAATGCTTAAATTGCATTTTTATGTATGAGGATCTAAGTACTGCTTTTCTCTTAGACTTGGCTTTGATGTCATTTAAACGTGGTGAAACTTAACTTAACATGTCACACTGTCACGTCCTTGCATTAGTCTCTGTTACTAGGTACTCTTTGTGTTAGACTAAGCTTTTTCACAAAGAATATGTGTCAATCACGTTGTATTGTTTGCAGATTGTCGATATTTTTATCAAACTTGTGCTTGACTGCACAAATAAAGAGGATACGCAATTTGAGATAGATTTGGATGACGTTTTTGGTCCTAAGGGCGACCTTGATGACATTGAAAGAGTAGTTCAAGGGCATAGAACTTATTTGAAACGGGTAGTGGATATCATAGAGCATCTTGACCTAGATAACATCCCAAATTCCAACGCCACCAAAACAAAAGCACTAGAATTAGTGCACGCTCTGCAGTTAAAGGTAAAGTTGAAATATAATTATATACGTATTTATGGGTAGAACAGATCCAAATTAAGCCCACAATGTTTGCAAGTTCTCTTTTTCATAGATGGACAAAAATCTGAAGAGTAGAGAGGCTGTTATGCAAACAAAGATGTTGATTAAGAAGATTGTACGTATATATTGCACTCTAGTTACCAATACGAATTCAGTGTTAATTTCAAATTGTTTGAATGATGGGAACAATAGTTATGATATAACCACAAATATGGCATGTGCTATGTAGAAAGACTTTATGGACGCAGTGGATATGATGAGGCAAAATTATGAAGAAGACATGATCAACTTTGAGAAGACCAAGAGCGAACCTAATGCAAAGCTCCGTGACGACCTCCTACAGACAGTAAATACTACAGAAAGGAAAATATGTGACCTAAAAAATGAGTTTCCATCGGCTGATCACAAACCTGTCAATGAAGCCATTTATCAATTTAGTAAATGGAGAAAGGAAATAAATAGCAGGGTAATGCAAAATTTTCGAGACTCAAAAGATAATTTACCTATTTGTTGAAAGCATAATAATTGATATTTTAATGTTTGATAGATTTAATGTACTGAGGTTTACTTTTAAAGAAAGCCTGTTTTGGAAATTATAGTGAAATCATCCTGAACTTTTCGTTACAGTTTGCAGTGGTGCAAGGACTATTTGAAATGGAGGTGCTGGCATTTGAGAAAACTCGACAGGTAAATCGACATCCTTCAAATTACATTTTTTAGGTAAGAGCATCCCTTGCCTGCTTGAAATTCTACAATATGCTTCTCTAAAGGTTTTTCAAAAGGAACTCAACATAAGGATCGCGGAAGCTAAGACTGCTAATGAGTCATTCGTCGAAGAGATGAGATATAGAATTAGAAACAAAAAACAGGTTGAAGCGAATTCTGAAAATTTGCTGGATACAAAGTTCCAAAATACCCTGTCAGCGATCGATAGCAGTAAGCAAGTGATAAGCAGTATGAAAATACCAAGAAAGGAATTTCAAAGCCATGTTGAGGAGACCTTGGATACATTGGACACTTGGAGGGCGGAATGCGATCAGCTGGTAATTTTCATCAATTGGTTATTTCAATCACAATAACAGAAAATGCAAACATGAACAATTCCCTTGAATATTAGACTATTAACTTTCTTGTCATACTTCGTCTTTCTTTCCTCGTCTACAGATGGTTAATTGGAAAGAATATAAAAACCCTGCTAAAGACAATATGGCAATGTTAGTAAAGTTACGTTCTTATGTAGATTATGAATATGTATGTGAGAATCCAATCCAATTTCATGGCATAGGTGTTATTCACATTTTATGTATTCAAACACTATACGAGCTTCCAGATCATATCATCACTTGAGCTAAATGAGTATATTGTGTTATATCAGTCTACTATGGAAATTAGATGTCCTTTTATCCAATCACTGATTGATATAGAATTTTATGAGGACGTAGCACCAGTTTAGTAGTCCAGTCTGGCTTGGGTAATCGGTTGCCTAATTCAATCCTAATCAAAGCGTGTATGCCTGGCCAAAATCCGACAACTGCTGTTTTTCACTTTCAGTTTTATGATAACGGAAACCGCATCTGGGATAGACCTGATTCCAGGAACTTCCGGTGGTCTTGCATGCGTCATCAAGGGAAAGGAGATCACTAAATCTGACCTGGTCTGTAACACAGAGTCTCTACTGGACAGTGACACTAGTGGCCTTCAACTGCTGGGAAACATTGTCAAACTTTTAGCTAGAGGTAGCAATCGGGAACAACATAGAGTATCTGATGGGCAAACGAAGCTAGCTGAGGGCACTGGAGAGCAAATAAAGGGTTTCTCTCAGGACAGAGTCTGGATCACCTTGCCTTTTTCCGATACAGCCACTATCAACAACAAATTACCTGTCATATTATTCAAGACAAACAAAGATCATTCATGGACAGCACTTGATTCAAACAACACGGTCTACAAGGTAGGCAAAATAGCGATTCCTAGTCATTATACTTACTGGAAGATTAAGAAAAGTCTAAAATAGAACATAAAGTATAAGTCAGAATAAGTAAAATGTGGTTGTTTTTTAGGACTCCAAATGTTTAGAGTGCATGGTACACTCTGCGGAGTTAGAGATGTTCTATGTGGCTGTGGCTGCTGTCAGTAAGAAAGCTCTCTACAGAGTCGGGAAATCTGCGACAAGTGTACAGTCACTGGATGGGAAACTTGTCATGGGCATAGTGGACGGAAGCTTTGATGACGACACAGAGATATCCATTGAGGTAAGAAAAGTATTCAACGCTGATTTTTCAGTATCATTCTTAAAGAGTGGAATTGAATTTGCAGTCATAAATTAATGTAATAAACTGCAAATATTGGAACAGATTTACATAATTTATCAGTGTAGAATCCTGGGGCTGCTCAGGTAAACATATAACAATAAAGACTCATTGTGTTTAACATTCCTGTGTTTATTAGGCCCGGTAAAGGTGCTCGAAACACTATGGTAATTACTTAATCTCCGAGTGCCA
>JAXGGS010493370.1:0-11266 GCA_035585475.1 Armandia brevis
GATTGCAGGCTGGTTTGCCGGGTGTCGCGCGTGTGACATGCAGCAGGTTCAGAATTGCATCGGCCCCTCGGACGCCATCCATAACACTCCCGAATCGGACAGCATCGTTTTTCCCTACTACGACGACGCCACCCTGGATCACATCTGCAAGTGAGTGTCTCTCCTAGCTCTGAGTCTGTAAAAAACTATATCACGTGAACAGAAAAGTGATATAAGTCGAAGGAGAACGGTTAATTTGACCATTGACGAATTCGTAAGCGATATCTTCAGTCAGAGCGTGCAGCAAAGCTCGCCGAGCGTACTCAACCAGGGTAGACTCTTTAACAATAAGTCCTCCTAGACGACCAGGCAATGTACATGTAGACAGCAGCAGCGTTTACAGAAGCACGTTATCAATTAGTTCTAAATAAAACACTCAAAATACTGAAAATAATAAATTGGCAGGGTATTCTATTACAACTTGACGTAGTCTTTGCGCGCCGGTTTTTCCCAATGTTTACTTGTTTACAAGTTTACGCAATGTGTTGCGTGGCAATGTACAAAATGACTTTGCTATTCACAGGTGTGTGTTAATTGTTGTTAATGACTGGGATTGTGCCATGAATTTATGGCGGAATCACTGCTGCTATACAATGATGTCAACTTCTCATGCAGCAGACCACTCCCGTATATCACAATAGCTAGCTCTTACAAAACCGTTATAAAACATCATGGTCGTGAATGGCACCTAAATATTGTGAAACAGCAACGCACTTGTCAACACATTGATTAGACCATTTAGCGCCCAAATGATCGGAGCATACATGGCCCTGTAGATAGTGGGCGACTAATTATGGGATATATATCGTCATCATCACAGCAATAATCAGCCCCGGCCATGTGCCTGGGGATTAGAAGAAGACAATGCTGGGAGCGAAAATGGTGCCTATAGGATAGGCTACCATAGGGGCGCTAGGAACAAGTATTAAAGTTCATCTTAAATTACTAATTCTCATGCAGTAACGATGATGAGGAACTGGAGAGTACTTATAACAAGTATCGCGTATTCTAATTTACAAACATATTTGTCGAATTGGTCGTTTTCAGATTAAATATTATCACCGATCCTGGAATCTTTATATCCCCTAATACTATTGAGCCAATATTATTGATATGATATTAGTTAGTAATGCCTACTGTTATTTAGGAAAGAGACGACTTTATTATTGCTAAGCCTGTCTATATAAGAGTGGCCAATATGCTTCTATAATCGTAAAAAATCATAAAATATGAAGTAATTTGCCTCATTCTTTCGCCAAATTCCATCGGCGTGTTAAAGACTAAAACATTCAATTTCCCAATGAATTGGATTGCTTGATTAACATTGATTACTCATAACAAAAATACCTGTCCGATAATTCTAGGTCATACCGGAAAAAATCCTCTTGCTTAGAGGCAGTTCCAGAAAAGTGCAAAGGGAACTTTGAAAGGACATTATTCGCCGGGACTGAGGATACTCTAAAATACGTGTGCAACGACGGTTATGAGGGTAAGTTATCACTTATAGATATTTCTATAGGACACCTCTTAGGTCTGCTGCCCAGCGCGGTAATTCCTACATTCACATTCATTTTACTCCCACACGTACTCAGCATTCTGCTCAATAACTGACCACAGCCAGACAGTGGAGCGCTAATTTATATTAGCACCCCCCAGAATGCATCTCCATTTTCTCTAAGAAACGGGCGGAACTCTAACCTTTAATCACCCAAAGGTCGTTAAATAAACTTAACAACAACTTAATTTTTCCAATTACGGCTATTTAAACATGCAACTAAGCAATTCATTTCGTGATATCAACACAAGCCATAAAACTCCACACATATTTACCTAAATAAAACCTCCCCAGAGAAACATATTCCGATTAATTGGTAAACGAAATTGCGCGGGTACTCGACGATCGATTCGGGTAATTGGACTTTGTGCGTGAAAACAGCCTAACAATACTCGTTATAGGATTCCTTATAAGTGTTGTTATAATAGACTTTTAAGAATTAATAGATAGAATGAGACATCATTATTACATAGATTTAGTGTTATTCTTTTTTTTTTAAATATATCATATTGAAGTGAGTAAGGGTTAAATCAAGCACTAATCTCGTTTTAGTGGATAACATTTTATATATAGATATATAATCTAGTTCATAGTTCTTCTATTAACAATTAATTAAAACCCAGCTGTGCGCAATCGTTGCCCATTTCCCCTGGTTTTTACTTGTTACTAGGCCATATAAGAATCCAGATACAAGGTGATTCGATTCGATTCAAACTTTTAGCAATCATTCTCAAGGTTGCATTGACTTGTTGTAATGCATCTGATGTTAGACATCGATCCAGGAGGTTTTGCATCTAAAAAGTAGCACGCGCAAGCTCTGATTTAAGTAACTCTACTCTGAAGAACAAACAACAGTGGAAGCTATTAGATTGGTATCAGAAATTGAGCTAATCTCATGCTACTTTTCTATCCGCCAGCTGACGTGAATCGTCAGCGGTGACTAGGTACCGGATGTGTGCCTTCGTGACAATTTCTCCCAGCATACACTTCGCGTCGCAAGTCAGGCTGACGGTACGATCACAAAAAAGTTTTTCGTCTGACACGTGGTGGCTGTATTCGCAACTCTGTGTTTCAATAATTATTAGTTAGTCGGTTTATATGATATTCTTAGTTTTCATTATAAATCTGCCGTCGATTGTCGCGAGAGGTCAATATGACCCACTAACGAGCGTTCGAACACTCTGATAAGCAAAGCAAATATACACATGGAAATTAATTTTTTAGTAGTTGACAGAAACCGATTAAATCAGAACCTGCCTGGCAAATGAAATTAATTTTCATTAACTATATCGGCCTTGCATTTGTTGATGAGCATAATAATGTAATATCATGACGTCGGGCCATCCTTGACCTACTTCCAATTGTCATTTGCCTGACTATCAACAAAGCGACTAATTGTCCTAAATTCCCCTTAATTGTGTTAATACTCTTTTCAGACTATAAAGAGCACCGCGCTTGCATCACGAGTCCCAACCGACGCATCATAGCGATGCGGTGCAACCTAACCTACAACAACAACATGAAAAGCATCCTTCAGACGCAAGCTTCTCTCAGAGAGCGGAAAAGACTCCTGTGCAGGTACGCTCTCTCCTTAAAGTAGGTCGCCTACTTGTCCAGGTGTGAGACTCTATATTGCTTAGATGAATTACTAATCGTGATCGTGAAATATTATACAGGTATATGTACGAGTTTGCCGCGTGTATGCGACTGGGTGTAGATCAGGTTTGCGGATCGGAGGCGGGAGACTGGGTTCATCACATTTCGTTAGCGACCCTCACGCCAACACTTAAGGAAATTAGCTGCACCAGAGGTGGGTTGATATGTAAAATGATTCTGTTGAAGCTCGCGGGCATTCAAGAGCACCCACTATCTAATAATTAATTATTCCGACTGACTATTGTTATAGTTCTATTGAATATAGACACATGCATGTACGCAATAGAAAATATGTAATTATGTGTTTATGTGTTTATCAAACTACACATATATAGATCAAATACCTTTATGAAATGCACCTGGCATAGATAGTACTTTATTTTAATGCTATCCTCGTCGTGAACCAATCACAACGTGAAATAGATTAAAATAAACCGTGTCACCACTAAATTTATTCAACACGAATGCGGTGTAATATCTAAAACAGTGCAAAATTGGCAATTGTTGAATATCGATATAAACCGTTGACCCTATTTTTCTCCTGACTAGATATTAATCTCACTCTTCCTGCCATATTTGGAATAATACTGACTATACTAGCGGTGCTTCTCACTATCGCCGGATTTCTGTACGTGTGCCAGAAAAAACAGAAACAGGGACGCTGGCTGCTGACGAGGAGCCAGCGCCAGCGGAACTGGGCTCGCTCGAGCTCGCTGCCGAGCTGTGCCACCAAGTCCATCGTCGACTGTCCGCCCCAATCCGCCGCCCCGCTGATGCCGCCCGAGACGACGACGACGGGGAAACAGGCGGCCGCCAACAACGCAGAGACAAAGACCGCCGTGTACGTGATGGATAGCGGGAAGCATCCGCCGCCGGGAGGGGAGCAGCAGCAGCAGCAGGAGGAGGAGGACGACAGAGACACGGAGGAGGGCGGGCGTGTGTGTTATTCCTCGGGAGACGTGAAGCTGAATGGCGCGGCGGTGAAGGAGCCGAGCCCGGGGAGAGAGGCGGCGACACCGCCACACACAGACATCTGAGGGCGGGGAAGCTGATTCAATACGGTCACCATAGCAACTCGGTATACCTTATTTTTGTTAAATTACGGACGGAACAGCGCAGGTTGGCGGACTCTTGGATTGGAAGCTATTCATTGCAACGACAGGCCGCTAGATTGCATCAGCTATAAAACTCACAAGGGAATGTCGTCGTCGACATATACCGGTGGCCGTTTTATAATAGTTTTATAATATTTTTAAACTACAGGTAGCGTATCGTAAATGCTACAATACGTTTTTCTCAACTCAACATATTGAGAAAGATCTATGACATTTTCATTATCGCCATCTTCTTATTGCCGTTTGACCCTTAAAAGGTGGCATTTTTACAGAGCTATCTTTTGGATTTTCAAGAGAGATCAGAGCAGCATTTACTTTCCCCACAAGGCTCTGAAAGTGCACATTTAAAGAGGAAAGAGGACGCCGTGATATTTCCACTAGCGTTGATGTGTCCTGACTGAAATACGGCACACGATGTTATCACACAAATCCGCCTACGCTGGAAGTGTATTCATATGTATCGCAGACAATTGCCAAGTCCTGAAAGTTAGTCAACTACGGTTAATAAATGGACTCATGTTCTATATTTGCTACTACTTATTAATGATCACCGTGTACACATAAATGTACACTATCAGTCTATATAGTATATAGAATATAATTTTTGTGCAACGATTTATTGATAATAATGTAAGATTATGTACATTTTATATATTGAAAGTTAAACCATGATTCCTGTTGGTTGGCTTCACCACAATAGTAACAAAATAATCAGAGCATTGTCACATAAATCCCGCATGTAGACTGTCAATTTTAAAGGCAGAAATGTGTTTAAAGTGTTCTTTAAACGGTTACAGACGCTAGCTGTACACGTCTATATCTGGTTTATAAGACGTGGATGTACACTGTACATGTACATGTATATACTTGCAGCAGGTAAAGGTTTATTTAGATTGTCACCGCTGCTGCTGTCCGAATACCTCTTATTACACTGATTGACCTCATGCCCTGTTACTTAACAACGAAACATTGGGCTGCATAAAATTATTAAATAGTTTATCAGGCCCGCCCGCATGGGCCTGAGAACCCTCCCCCCCCCCGCACCCCCCTTTTTATTTGGATTTTAAAAAATGCCGCCCGCACCTCCAGCAAAAAAAAGCTTGAGAAACTAATCATTAATTTTACGCAGCCTTGTCTGTCGGCTCTCTCTGTGTGTGAAGTTCGTCTTCAAACAAAGGTACCAATATTAATGTCCGTTTGATACATGTATATCACAGGTGTTGGTGGAATTGAATGTCTATACGTGACAGGTGCGAGTGTGTGTGAATAAATATAGTGTAACAATATTTAATATTGATATGTTGTATTTTATACAACACAATACAAATCCAGTCGTTATATATAACTCAGGACGTGTATTTTAAGTCGTTCATTGTTGAAGAGTTTGTACCTAATAGTTGATGATATGAACTCACTTTCTTAAATGTGTTTTATCTAATTAACAAAACTAAATTCCAATATGATTCGTGTTTTAATAAAGCATCTCAGCTGAGAGTTTGACAATATCAGTAATTTGTGCTCAGTAACTGTATATGGTTGTGTGCTTGCCTTTTGTTAAAGTTTCAACAGTGTTCGCGATTCCGAGTAATGGATACTGGATCGGTTCGCGAACCCTACCAGAAATAGACATGGCGATCGATATATTCCAGACTGGTGCAGAATCGATCGGTCAATTCGTCTCGTATTCACTGATAAGCTCCTGTGTGAATAAAGAGTGGGTTAATTAATCCCAGCGATTCCCTGGTCAGAAACCAAGGAATTCGGATCGTTAATTAGTTCTACCTACGTGATCTACAGTGTCAACAAGGCCCGCATTAACAGCGTCCTCTCCAGGGGTCAGCACTCCGTCACCAGGTCCCACCAGGGGCCCCCGCGCGCACTGAGCTGCGCACACCCGGGGAATTACTCCACTTCCGGTTCACCTGTCTCCCTGGATGGCCGAGCGACCGAGCGACCTTGAAATCCCGTTTAGTATGAGCCGGAGTTACACAAGAACAAGCGCGTTAAGTTCATCACCCGTGTGCACTTGAGTTGAGATGCTTACGCGGAACTCGTTTTATTTCGTCCTCTCCCTACCTGGAACGAATTGTCCGGTGGTGATGTGAAGAGGAATGCAGGTTAACTCGGTTAAATAGGTCAAGGTTAGTTAACGTTTACACGTGCAGTTGAGTCGTGCGTTTTTGTACTTTATATCCGCGGCCAAAGTGCAATCAGCCAATGTCGGGGACCATGACTTATATTAAACACGCATATTTATACAGTTATCATACTTAAATGATGCGATCAGGTTGTTGATCGACATATAAATGCAGTCCGCCTTGTTGAGTGTCGATCGTTAATTGGTTATAAACTAAAAAACTGCGGGTATCAACCAGGAAAGCTGAGGAAAACAGTCAAGTGATTTCAATTTATTAACAAATAAAACGAGAAATTGAAGGTCAATTAAAAAGTCGCAATTTTCTTCACATTTAAAACAGACCATCCCTGTTTAAAAGGAAAATGTGTCCATTGATAGCTAAAATCATAATAATATAATTCATATAGAATCTACGTAAGACACCGCCACTCGACGTCAATTCAAATACTCCCTGTGTACGATCTCAGAATACTAAACTACTAAATACTGCAAGGACAAACGATTTGTGGACATTTTTTAATCAGATTTGAACGATGTGACTGGTTTCCCTAGATGATGCGCGACGGATACGGCAGAAGATCGCGTCTGAAGGTCGAGCTTGGCGGCTTCCGTTAGAGTAAATCCGGCCGATTTGTCGAACAGGCTGACGGAAAGGAATTGGCGGGGAGATTCGGTCCAAATGCTCTCTAGACGACCATTCCATTCGTTCATCCTGCTTGTCCTCTTGGCTTCGCTGTCGTCGAATGTACCGAAAAATGACTGCGAGTTCAGAACATCGAATCCAGCAAATCTCAGCATTCCCCACTGAAGTCGGAAAATAAACAGTGACCGTTACTAGTTGGTCGAACTTCTCTTAATTAATATCAATACATTGTATTTAAAACCTCATCAAGTGATTACAACATATTTTGTGGACAAATCAAAGGAACCACATTTGGTTGATGGGTGATGGAATGGGAATTGGGATTACCTCTAAAGGAAACATATACACGTTGAAATCTCCAATGATTCCATTGTCTGTATAGGCGGAAGCTGGTCCTGCTATCGTCTGGCACACAAGCGCTCTCTTTCCCTGAAAGTCGAAAATATCAAGTGGTATATAAATCACACGTGCATGATGGGTAGCTGCATTTATCATTAATAAACATTAAAAATGTCCAAAGCTAAATCATGCCAATTACGAGTTTATTAGTGAGGAAATTTGATGAAATATTCAGATGTAAAAAGTATCAGGCGTTTCTGCGGTGAATGTCGTTCTAATTTACCTTTAGCTTTCCCTCGTCAAACATCTGCAGTTTGTCGCCGATGTCGTAGGCGAACTTCACGGAGAGGATGCGGTCCAGCCACCCCTTAATGACGGCCGGGTAACCATGGAGATACTGAGGAAACGCCAGCAGGACGAGGTCGGCTGCTGTTACCTTGCTCTGCTCCTTCACGATGTCGGACGCTAGCTCTCCCTTCTCGAAAGCTTCGGCGACCGACTCGCACCCTGGAGAAACAAATCAACATCAATGATTCATGGCGACCTTACATATATATATATCGCCGCTGGAAATTTGTCACGGTGGCGGAGCGGGCGCTCGGAGAATTCGAGCAGGATGTAAAATTCAAGTTAGTTAAATCAGGACGAAACAAAGGCTAATACGGCAAATATGATGGACGTGGCAACAACGACAAATACAAAAATGTATGGAGATATTATACTTTTCGAGGGCACTACCGCAAGGGTATGGCATACATATGCCCTCTAGGCCTGTTAGATGAACCTTTAAAACAAATATTTCAGAGTTATTTCTATTTCAGGCGAGTAATAACACAAACTTTGTGTATTTTTTAAATTTGCTTTGACCTATTGAAATTCTATATCTGATTCATTCATCTATTCAAACCTCTGGGATTTGTATGGCAGAACAACTAAGGGGTTTAGATAAAAGTTTATACAATAGAATGAGATCATAAATAGGAGCGTTGGAGGATTGTTTCATGACAAAATGTACGTTTCATCATATCGAATCATTGTCCTAGTTGGAGCGTGCGCATTGAATATAATATTACATGTACGTCCCCCCTGGTATTAAACAGCATAAATGGCTGGACTGTCGGTAAGATAGCGCCAACGTCATCAGCCATCTCGCCTACACAACAAGCCTACATGTTGACCTCGAGTAGTGTTAAGTATATAAACCAATTACGTAAACTAAAGATCTCATTCAGGACTCCAAAACCTCTTGATGCCTGTCAAACTTATTTGCGTCACTCGATTGAAGTATTAAAGGCAGGAGCCAATATGTATAAGGGCTTTGTGCTCGAGTCACGATGAGCGAGTAATAATATTTTCATTTATCGACACAACGACGATTTAAATTTGGCAGATCGCTATCACGTCTTCTACAGTTCTACTTTGCCCGCATCTGTTGAAATTCAATATGATTTTTCTGTTACCTTGCAGGTAACATCATCACAAATCAACAGAAGTTAATGAATACGACTTAAGATTAGATCTCATATTCCTAATGAGATGGTTTATAATCAAAATGTTAATCGGCCCAATAGACCATTGAACCAAGACAACATACATCTACCTATGCTTCGAAATCTTGCAAGTTCATAGCACCAAGACATTGGAATAGGCTACTGCTAAAGTTCAAAGAGACCAAGAGCTTTAACAATTTCAAGGAGGCTTTAAAACCTACTTTTGTATCGACACCTATGTCTACAACTTAAAGCCTGTTTTAACTTTTATCTAAATTCTAAATTTATATTCAGTTAATTATTATACGAATTTTTCATTATTTTTATTATTATTAATTCCTAAGTCCTCAGTCGGCCTATTTGACAATTAAATTTGGGGGTGCGTGTGAATTGTGGGGGAATTTCATTTTGCGGGTTGAATACGGTAGATGTGTTTGTAATCGTCTAACGCAGTGACAATCTATTCCAGTGATACCGGTAATAGATGTTCTCGGATGTCAAAGATATATAATACTAGATGCACTTGTTGAAGATGTCTACCGTGCAAGGTAGACCCTTACTCTGAAGGACACCGCACGAACTCGATGCCAAATACGATGACATTCAAGTGTCTCAACGATTCTACTTAATCCGAACTCAAACGCATGCGGCATATCCACGCAGAGTCGATGATATTAAATCATATTGAAGATAAATCATTTGGACTATTATGACTCCTAACACCATTGACCTTTATACTGACAAAGTTCTAGTCATCCCAATCCAGAGAAAACCGGCTCCGCTGGGTGAAACATATTAGCGAAGAGAAGTAATATTATACACGTGTTCTATTGTTATCGGACATAAATAGCACGAAGTCAGACCAGATAACACATCTGGATGATCTAGATCACGCCGTTGTAAATCTAATCAGATTACGCCCCATAATGATCTGGAAAAGACACTCCTAACTCCGCCTAAATCCTGTAATAATTATAATTATATTTCCGCGTAATAATTGCGCGTAGAGGAGATGAGGCAGTTATCTTCAGACAAGATCCAATTATCTTATATACAGTTCACTTTAGACTGTGATAATTAATAAATCATATCTCCGCTTACATTAATCGAATCAATTGGCAAAGCTCACAAATCGAAATTTGACATTTGGTATGCTGTATATAATGGCGAGCTGCGCAAGATTCATAAAACATAATCTAATAAGAGCTGATTGCAGTTTTTAATAATTGTTGGTTGTTAATTTACCAGTCACTTATTCTGATCAGGGTGATATATCACGACCGATCGATGACGTTTTCATTTGCACCTGATCGCATCAGATAAAGTGACGATTGTTTCACACAAGGCATGAGTGTGCGTACGCGAAATCGCTCATTTCAAGGGTACGCGAATTTTTAGGGGTCAACAAGGCTTGGCCGTTCACGAGTGCGCTGTGGTATGCAAGGCACCTGCGTTAAGTAACTCCATACCAACTTAAAACACACACCAGCTCTCATTGTCTTCATTTCAAACACCCTATTCTAAAAACGCTCCCATATTTTTTACGTGCTTTTTTCTTTTCATCCAGACTTCCTTTAATTGCGTGAATCAAAGAGCGCCGTGTTTTTGTTTGCCCGGACGATCAGCGTTCACGTGTGAAATTTCACCGCGACGAGGTGACGACAGCCTCGTTATCACACGTGCATGATGACGTCACAGCAGGAAGATTCGTCAGCTAGCAGCCGCGCGATTATCGTTACCGGCGATAATTACTAAACCCTGAGTGGACAGTGGTGTATACTGAAGTATACCTCTTATCTAATCTCTCCCGCACTTATTAATATCTTAGAACTTGCACCTGCTTAACGGTGCGACACAACAGTAAATGATAACGGGACATTGTACTATTGTATTTACGGCTACCTAGTTAAGCCCCGGCATGTCATACTGTACGGTACGATATGCACAACATTTAAGTCAAGTGTTGTTGATCAGTGTATCGACAGTAGCCGTATAAATTACTTATACATGTAAAACAAATCAATGGCCCGATCTGTTATAAGCATGTGACTTGCAATGTATTAATCATCATAAATCAGAGTGTTAAAACGTAGCTAGTGCAGTGTTGATGTGCACACAGTTGTACCTACCCCCGATGTCCTTCGCGGAAACCACAGGGTTGAAATTGTCTCCCAGAAGGTCGGTGAGCGCCACGTCACAACCTGTCTCGGTGAAATGAGTTTTTGCCGCATCGACGAGAGCGTGGACCAACGACTGAGGGTCGTCATTGGCGTACACAATTAAAACGTTCCT
>JAXGGS010493481.1:0-11264 GCA_035585475.1 Armandia brevis
GATGTGATCCAGCCAGACAGAAAATATCAAAATACAATATATATATATATATATATATATATATATATATATATATATATGAATATATACATTCATTCCACAGTTTCGGTTTAAAATGAGCATTACTACGCTTAAGCAACATATCTGAAGCAAAAACCAATCGGTAAATTGTCCCGCTTTGATTCCATTGGCAGAAAAGTGGCACCAGGCTGTGGACAAGGAGGAGGTAATCAGGTTAGGTTGAGGGGCGGGTGACGGGGAAGCGACGAGAAGACGTGAGCTGGGCCCTTACTGACACACGACCTGGTGATCTGTGCTCAAGTCTCGGGTCCCCAGTCAGATCTCCTGAGCTTCTGATTCTTCACCCAGCGTGACAAGTGTCGTCCGTGATCTACACCAGATACGTCACAGTGACAACGAGCTCAGGTTCCCGTGTCAACCACTGCCCCGTCTTTCATTTACTCTCCAGTCTATAATCTACTAACCTGTCTCTAATCAAGTCGGGTCAAATATTTCACCATTTGTCCTATCTTCGGTCTCTTACACCATCTCTAAACTAGTCAGGTCAAATATCTAACTCGCTATCGCCCCTCTCATATATAAATCTACTCCATTCCCCATATTTCTACCTAAACAACAAAGAGTCTATCCCACATCTACGTACCCACAACAGACCCAGTCCAATCCATTCCTTATAACACCAACCTCTTCTTGTCTTCCCTTATCTTCCTCACCAACTGCTCATATCTGCTCAGTCTCCCCTCTCCTGTCAGTATCAGTACTGAGCCACACGATCCAGTGCCTTATGGTGTCTCCCACCAGATGTATTTTAACATTAATCCAGCCTGACCTCTGTACCGGCTTGAACCGTGTAACTACAATAGATCACCTGTGCATCATATCTGGCCAACAAAGCCATAATATTCATATAGATATATATCTGGCAATAAATCTGCTTCGATGCATTCATCATAGCTGAATATTCTAAATGTCGGTCAGGGTGTTTTGATGATGACACCACGGCTTCCTTTAACATAGTTTTAATACTGAAGAGCATATGTTCTTTGCAGATAAACCTATCAAGTTGCCCGAAATAACGAGACAATCACAAATATTACTTTACATATATGGGTTGAACACAGTTAATTTAATTAAAGCTTGTAAATTGCCACAGGATTGTTAAGTCTAATCACAATTTCTGATTCCGATTTCTGGCACAATTACTAAGCGAACAATGTTTTTGTCACTGTGCATTGCACAATGCAGCAATGATACGATCAAGTATATCGACAAATCAATCGCTCATCACCACAATAAATTTACACACACATAGTTATTCCGGTTATATTCGTTTTGTTACTGTCAACATATTGATCATGTTTCACATGGCATAGAGGCGTGAAACGGGCTACAGAGCGAATATTCTCAATCGTCAAATGTAAGCTGGTTACAAATGAGCAACCAGGTCGGTGGAGATATGATAATCAATTTGAATCTGCCGACAAATTTAAATAACCAAGCGCTAAATCATTAAATGCAAGTGTCATTTCCAATATGGCTTAACACTTGAACATGAATATATTACTCGCTCGTTGTTTAATCATATTCAATTCAGAATATTAAGTTGGTGCAATACTGGAGTATTCTGTACACTTGATGACCGAGAAACTTCTGCTTTTAGAAATAATGAGGAGAGGCGGGAACTGGTGGGAAAATTGTCGGCAATTACCTTTTACCTCATCACCAGTAAACGTGTCCTACCAAATTTCCAGCGACACAGTGGAGAAACTAGTTGGCACCTAAACCCTGGTCCTGGACGGGGGAACACGACGCGGAATCACAAATAATGGCCCGTGAACCAGGGGCAGCAATCAGAAAACATCACAAGTCGCGAGCCCGGTGGCGAAACGGGCAGCATCTGTGAGACAATAACCGGACACGGAGAATATACAGAGTTTGCTCGGCTACATCTCCATATGTGATTCTTCCCTTGGCCGGGGGATCCGACTCGAGAATCTGTTTGTTAGATCAGTCGGAGAAACAAAAGCACGAGCGATAACGTGCGGCCGAGTAGAGCTCTCACTTCACAGACTCGGAAAACGTCACCGAAGCGACGTGAAATTGTCAATTCGTTTCTCTTACAGCTAATATCACGTGACTCCACATGCTCAGATGATCACGATTTATCGGTCAGCATAAGCTTCAACTTATTACACACGAAACATTTGTAACGTGACCTCTTTGCCATATCGGGCGTTGTTAAATAAATTGCATATAGCAACACTTGAAACTCTCGGATTTTTATGAGCAGAGATTTAGCATCGAATAACATGAATATAAGTTATATTAACGTTTTTAATTGAAAATAAAAACCAGGTGTATATATATGTGAGACAATGCATGGCCTTAGCTTGTGAAAGGTTAAAAGGATGAATACATAAATACAAGTATATATAAAATGTGCTCTCCTTGGAAGAGGATGTATGAGGCTGAATAACAGAAGATGACACCGTGCCCATCGGAAAACTGGCCGCCATGGCCCAAGGAGAAGGAGGATCAGCAATATAATAATACAATCTGGATATAAGCAGAGAGAGAACAATAGTTTTTCAGATATCATCTCTCAGGCTATTACAGTGCTGGTATACATCATAGTCCAAGGAGGAGGAGGAGGAGGAGGAGGAGGAGAGATCGCAGAGACCACTCACCTCTCTCAGCAGACCGCCGATTTACAGCACTAAGACCACACCACTAGTGACACGTCCGAGGGGAATCTGCCGCAACGTTTCTGCTCAAGTGAATCCAAATGCGCTACATTTATAATACGAAACTAGGTCAGCGTTGACAAGATTATGACTAAAATACAGACAAAAACACAGCAATTGGCTAGATTGAAATGGCCAAGGACACATTGCTGTATGATTGCAATTTCGACAAATCAAACATGCAGCTCTAAAGTTATCATGTCATTGTCTGCTTTATAATGTGACACATAAAAAATGTTCTGACAATGACCTGCATTTTACCCGATTTGAAAAAGGAATACAAGTACATTAACATGCAGACACTGCTAATTTAGTTTATTTCAAAAATTGAATTGCAACAGAATAACCAATGAAATTAAGTGTTTTCAACTTTATGAATTAGAATAAAACCACATCTCTAGTGACACGTCCGAGGGGAATCTGCCACGTTTCTGCTCAAGTGAATCCAAATGCGCTACATTTATAATCCAGAACTGGGTCAGTGCTGACAGGATTATGAGTAAAATACAGACATAAACAGAGCAATTGTCTCGATTGAAAAGGCCATGGCCA
This sequence comes from Armandia brevis, assembly GCA_035585475.1. Lineage (NCBI taxonomy): Eukaryota > Metazoa > Annelida > Polychaeta > Opheliidae > Armandia > Armandia brevis. The sequence goes on from JAXGGS010493481.1 coordinate 3,318, forward strand.
CATTGTTGTCTAATTCATCTTACACAATTTCGACAAATCAAACATGCAGCTCTAAAATAATAATGTTATTGTCATTGCTTTATAATGTGGCAAAAATCACAAAGATCTGACAATGACCCTTCTTCTTACCCAATCGGATAAGTACTAGCTACCCCGAAATCATGATGAAGAATTTTATCCTTTGTTACACCCAAACTTGATGGTAGTTGCCCATTTTTATAAACCTTACATGTGCCATGTATAATGCACCTGGCAGTTGTAATAAAGTGTAGACGACTCATGGACATCAAACCTCACATCTGCACGTCCTAAATTGCCACCTCAATCTAATAACAATTGACCTCAGTCACCGTTTCAACGACAACGATAACTTGTGACCCCTGGCATGTAAACACGAGAACCTGTGAACCCTATAACTGCTATTGTTATGAACCTTACACATGCCATGTATAATGTCATGATTGCCGCTCACAAAGCGAGGCCATGTAACAACGATAACTTGTGAACCCTGGCATGTTAACGTGTGAACTCTGCCATGCTCACTGCTCACTTAGTTTCCACCTGTCCGCCGGCCGACATGTCCGCTTGTTTATCCAGCGCTCGATCAAAGCAAACACACACGCGTTTCTTTTAATGTCTTGCGCAAATTCGGCGAGCACTTAGTTGATCACGCCAAAAAGTCGGAGCCGTCCGCCGAGTTCGTGGTAAATGCGACTTTTATCACCATTTGTAAATAAACTAATGGCCGAATAGTGCGAAACCTCAGTCAGTCATAGTTAAGGTGATACCGAGTGATGGCGGGGAAAACTAGGAGAGCCTGAGTGGATGCATCATGACTCTAATTCTTCATCCATCTTCATCGTTTGCTAAGGGGAGCGGCGGAGACTGCATCTAGCAGAGGAGATAAGGTGGATGACACAATCTCCACGATATCATTAATAATTGAAAGCTCCTCGTAAAAGGAGGCTGAGGGATGATGGAAAACTTGAGCGATGAAAATTAGTAGGAGCGGGTTGAGCTGCCAATTCCCGCCCGAAACGAGAGTGACCTAATTTGTAAAACAGATATCTTCGGTGTTTACATGCTAACTTGTTAAATCTGATGCATAATTAAAATAGCAAACAGGGAAATCATTGCGGTGCACGGCTCGAGTAATCCATACCGAGGGGATATGCAGACATCTTGTCTGGCTGACGTAGGTGTTCCTCGGTGTATCGATTTGAGACGGACATGATATTTTCATGATTCCACCTCGCTCAAAGCACGAAATAAATATTGCTTATTCTTCTGTCAAACAACCAGCGAGACTCATACTACATTTTACGTGAAATTATAAGAATCGGGAATTTTTTGGAAGACCTCAATGAAAATAAAAATGAAGAGACTGAGAAAATGACGAAGTATTCGTAGATGGCCGCCTGAATAGAGAGATATAGATGGCTGGGGATGATGGCGGTTTTTGTCTGAATTGTTGTCGTATGTTTTACAAACTGATGGATCGGTGTCTCTGAGCGGGTTAAATGTGATCAGGCTAAGAGCGGGGAGCGGCGGGGAGGGGAGGGGACCTGCTGTCCCGGGGGTGACGCTCTCCTGCGCGCCAGATGAATAAGGGCAGGGGGCAGAGGGAGAGATGAAGAACACCGTGATAAAGGGTGATAGATGGCTCGGGCTGGGGGCGAGCGAGAGAGAGGAAGGTTTTCCTTTTTAATTTTTAAGTGATGGAAACATGGGAGAAATTGGCCGCGATGTCTATTCTGGCCAGCGGAAAGGCAATTTATTATCGGACTTCCGGTTGGTGGGCGGAAGACCTGCAGATCGTCCTAGCTGGATGTGGATGTGTTATAATAATGCTTGCCTGCTGATAATAGAAACATGGAAGGAATTGGTGGGAAGGCCGGTCGCATGGATAGTTATCATAGCCGAGGTTGATAAAGGGACCCGGCCACCTCGTAATCCCACTAAAAAATCTCTCCTATCTGCTTCGAATCAACCCGCTAAATTCTCTCAGCTGCCTGTCTGTCCACCACGTAAACAGTTTATCAGGTCGCCGAGCAGATCTCCCACGCACTGAACCCGCAGTCTCACTCAGCCACTGCCCGGGAACACCGTGCTGTCAGCATTAATTATTTCTGTAAGGACATGGACTTTATAAACGGTTTCTAATTACAAATTGCAGGAGAACTAGACTCGGGGGAACAGGAGGGTGACCCGGCTGCCTGAGATGGAACTATGGTTCGGAGAAACGCCCACGCGTTTATGGTGGTAATTACCATGATAACATTTCTTATAATACTCATTTAGACAATGTTGCAAAGTCTTTTAGAAGTGGGTGCCGGGTGCCATGGTAAAACATGGCAACGCTGCGGAGAGGAGGAGAGTGGAGCTAGGACCCGGGTAGGGATGCTGCTCCTGTTGCCGGCCGGGTGCCATGGTAACACATGCCAGCGCTAGGTGCGCGTGAGAGGGGGGTAATCTCACTGGTAAGTGCACCTCAGACACGCGCCAATGTTTTCTTATCTCAGCTGTCTCGACTCGTGACTGCTCAATCATTAACAAGACGAGATGTATCTCAAACATCTCCCTACCTGGCGTAACTCTCTGAGGAATGAACTTGTTTTCTAGCAATCAGGGAAGCGCTTTCCTGATCGATATGCAATTCTCCCGATTTATACAACATTTAATCAAATGAGGATTACAGTATCGGGATCCAAACTCTGGGGACTCTGATGCCGGTGAAATTTGAGGAGGTTGAGCGGGGAATCTGATGGTATCCCAGGCTTGCCCTGCTGATTAACATGTTGCCTATCATCGAGCGAGATGCCGGAAGAGCACTCAATCTTGTAAGTATCCCTCCGAATCTGCACGAGCTCAGCAGTAGATGCTTAATGTAAACGATTAATATGAATGAACTTGAATGGCTCCAATCTGGGAACCCTCGGGGTCCGTCGGGCGGCAAACCAAACTCCGAAACTCCCTCCCGGTATACGACACGGGTGAAATGCTCGAGCTGAACTTTGTGGGAACTTTGCGGAAGTTGATAAAGCCGCGGGAAATGACGGGAATCAATCAATGCTTCCAGATTCTGACGCGGTCTCGGCGATAGCGAATGACTAATTGGGCGGCAAACTCGTTTCAACAGTTCTTCATTAAACATGTTTCACAAGATATACGTTTTCATGCAGTGCTTCTGACATACCCGGGTAATGTCGGTCATTAGCTCGTGCCCCCCGTGGTGGGGAACTTCATGGTGGAGGCCGCTCCCGCTGGTAACCTAGAGACAAGCACGTGGCTGAGATAATCCTCTGACCAGGGATTAACTCAGGGTGAGATAAATAAACACGTGGTGGTCTGGCCGAGTCAGCTGTGAGTAAGTAACCGTGTTCTGTTTGACCACCTGATTCCGCAGCTTCATCATCTCTCCCTGCCGCATAATCAGCCTCAAATCATAACAATCTGAGGTTGCCGAGGCAGGATTCCTAGACCACTGGGCCAATCCCAGGAACACAGAGGCGATCTCTGAACAACTGTTGGTGCCAGGAACGGCGTTGTTTGCCAAACAACAGGATTAAACAACTGCCCCTGCGTCTTCTGTCCAAAATTGTGGCGACTTCCGGTCGTCGTTCGTCACGTAAACACCAGGAAAACCATCAATTTGCGAGGTCGGAATTATAGCTACTGAGTAAAAGGAGCTGTGAGTTCCAGACGATATCTCAGGACCATTGAGCAGATCCCTGGACGTCTGCAGGTGCCAGGAACCGCAGTGTTTGTAAACAACCGACCGTCGCTCGTCGGGTTAACAACAGAAAAACTATCAATCTGCTAGGTCAGAATTATTGTAACTGTGACAATTAAAGGATTAGCTAGTGCGGTGGTGTTGGCCAAGCAACTGTATTAAACAATAACTGCTGCGTGTTTGTCAAATAACCGGACAAACAACTTCTACTGTGTCTTCATCTATTCAGTATGTCAGATATGTCCGGTCGTCTCACGTTAAGTAAACAACAGGAAAACAGGAATTATTGTTACTGTATGAAAGGATAGGACTGGTAAAGGTTTCTCAGTCCGTCATGCTCTCATTTCGCGAGTAATAATTAGCAAAATCATCAGGTAGAAGTAATGGTGGAGTCACATGCATGTGTAAGAGAAATAGGTCTGAAAGCCTGAAGCTCGTTATAAATCTGTGAATTGCTGAAATCTAATATGGGATTGTTATGTTGGTGTCAGCAACCCGAGAGTGAATTGTTTACCCTGCAGTCGCTTAACAGTCAAACCTCGGCCTCTTTATAACTTAAAGCTTGCATTTAGAAATGACATCCTGAAATGGATACACGATGACTGCAGCCTCCATCACCAGCTAGTAGCAAACACCGAGAAACGGACTCTCGTGGCGCAAGATTTACCCGTACTGTTTCTTAGTTTCTTGGTATAACAAAAGTATCACCTAGGAAATTAGATAGTAAGGTGTGAGAACCTGAGATGTAAACATGTGTGTGATGCTGTGTGGTCGGTGTCAGGTGACGGATGGGCCGGGGGAGGGAGAGATCACGGTCAGCAGGTGAGCTGCCTTGTCCGGGCAGCCAGAGGGCGGATACGGTGGCTGCTGCCGCGGTATCTAACATGCCCTCCCTCCCCGGGCCAGCGGCGTGTGGCTGAGGTCAGCAGAGATATCAGAGTACCGTGTGGCGTGTGGCTGAGGTCAGCAGAGATATCAGAGCACCGTGCGGAGATAACAAACCAGTGTCCACTCAGAAGCCCAGCTGCAGACCTCGCATAAACATCACATACCATCTGGTGCCGAGATCATGGGAATATCTCTAATAACTGAACAGATAATTTCCTTCACTTACAGCCTTGTCTTAATCGGTTAAAATTACGCGGCAAATTTGAAAATCAATAGATGTCCTTTTCATCAAAAACACCAAGAAAACAATTTGATATTTGGAACTAAACTACGCCCGTTGTACCTAGACCTGAGAAATACAAATTGTAATCAAATGAGATTCTATATTTTATTCAGGTCATGTTACCTGGGCATCATTGACGAGAGCAATGCCAGAACGTTAGCGGCTTTCAGGAATAGGAGTCACCACCTGGCAAACGAAGTGGGAGGGTGGCTTCGAATCGAGAAGGAATTCCGAAACTGCACAACCTGCCTGACGTACGAGGACGAGAGACACTTGGTCCTGGAATGCCCTAGGTATAGCGATCTGCGCAACAAGTACCTGCACTTTGTGACAAGACCTACTGGCTTGACAGACGATGAATTTATGGTGCATTTATTTAACAGTAAAGATGAACGTGTTCTGAACAATTTAAGCCTATTTATTAAGAATGCAGACAATTTACATAGAGAATATGCAGCTGACTTTGTCGCAAGACAGAACGCTCTGACACTTGCAAACGCAAACGTAAATATAAATGGCACAGCTTCGAACAATAATGCGGCGTGATTTATCACGCTAAAAATACGTTAATATGTCAGGCCTCACATACATATATTTGTATAAGGTGAATCTCCAATAAATTCTTGTTGTCTAAAAAAAAAATTCTTGTTGTCATGATCAATCACAAGGATAAGTTAGACAATCTGCAGATCCACTGCTCCTGGTTATCCTACACACTGTGAAAGGTTTCTGATAAACACTCGGCATCTCCAGCCTCAATATCAGCTTCATCCACTGTAAATAGACACAAATATAGTCATGCTGCAGAATATTTATTAAATTCTCACAGTCGCTCCCATATTTACTCCGGGTGACAGGAGAGCGCAGAAATAATACGCGACGTGACCCGTCAATTCAACTGTTACTCGATTCCGGACTCGGATTGCTGTTGCTCGGATTCTGGACAGAATAGAAATAAAAAAGCATATATAAATATAGAACCGTCCGAGAAAACAATTCATTGAGTATGTGATGTCTTGATGACAAGTAAAAATTGACATTGTTTGAGCGCCCTCCGGTATCGGTATTTTTGTATATTTGTTTTATTTGGCTGGAAGGAGACAGATGCGGCCCGATGATGTCGACTGTCATCCGAACAGCCTGAAATACCTCCGTTTGTGTCTGCAAATATTTCAATATGTCAGCATTTTTATCATATCAGGATCCCGGGCGGTGCGAGCCGCTGGCACTGACCTCGTGACAGCTGATGCTGATGCTGCTGACGGGATGACATTCTATAATGACGTCATTGGCCTCTATTAAGCTCCATCCATCAGCAGGGACGACAGCGCGAAAGTAAACTGACCACAACATCAGTCTTGACCGTCTTATATATTTATCATTAGACCTGCATGTGTTCTCCCGGTCGTAGTTAGGGATCGGGTTTAGACCTTTCATGTTGCTTTTGCTGTGAGATTGAAGTTGAATAAATGATGAGTAGCACGTGTAAATTGTTAAGCGGGAGAGAAGTGGGGCAGCATTCAGCGCGGATGTCCTTTCACTGTCACTCCATGGGACCAAATCCTCCCGCCTCTCATTTACCGAGACTAGAGCCCGGTTAGTCACCTGTCCCACTTTCACCTCAGGAAATCAATGGCAGCGTCCTTAAAAATCTAATTGCGCGACTTCACCAGGCATGCGCGAAAGATCATAGAGTTAACACCAGGACCACGAACAATGTTGATGCTTGGACCAAATATTGAAGAAGAATAAAAATATAAATTGTGAAAGGCCAGTTAATCTTAGAGAGCTCTATCAATTCAATGTCGGAAGTCATCTCATAATAAAAGAAATATTCTATGGTTTATTATTGAACTATTCGGGTATTATACCTCTTTATGATTTAAGGGTTGATAAACCGATCAACTGAATTCTACACATGCACACAATATTTATAATCAATTACAATAAGCTATAGGTCATCTGCGCATTCCACAATACAATACCGCCAGCATTCATGTTTACTTGTGTAACATCCCGCTCATGGTTTGGATATCGAATATTGTGAGCCTTTAATTATTATTGTTATTCGCCATGAAACGAAGTACTAATTTGACATATCAATAATTTCTACTGAAACCGGCTCGTCGTCGGGATGCGATACAAAAGCCGATGCTGTCTGCTTATGTATTCACATTGACGGCGGCATGGCATACCCACATGGCGGTGCGGGACTCCCGGTGAATACGTGAATTCTACCTCACACATATCCAGGTTTAATCTATATCCCGGAGCTACATGTAAATTCTACCTCACACATATCCAGGTGTAATCTATATCCCGGAGCTACATGAACCTGCACATGGCATTGTTCCCTCTCCATCATTCACAGACAGGACAATTACAGCTTACAGCGAACAACAGAACAAGTGCCGGCACCAGTACAAATAAACAATAAACAGTGCAAGGAGATGTCAACTAAGCGTCAATCACCTTTTTTTAAATGAGAAATATTTTGACTTATATGATGACTTGGTCCCAATTTGTATGCAGAAATTCCTACCCATGGAAGCAACGCATTTGCACAGAAGTCGCTCATTCAGCCCCATGGTGTGATGGGGAGTATATTTATACATGTACATCTATACATGTCCATATTGACGCACATTTGACGGTGCCAATCGCTCATTAATGTGATACAAATTGCTGCAATCGGCCCCGACAGTATTATTAATCATGTCATACAACAACAGCGGAGGCGTTAAGAGGAATATTACCATGCACCATGTAATTATAATAGACGCGACAATTCTGTTCATCAACAAACTGGAGATGCTCGTAATTAAGCGAGGGTTAAACTGGATCACAACTCCTCCACAGTTCACTCAGAATTCAGCTCTCCCATGTTTTAGGCGCAGATAATTGATGTGTCTGCTCCACAGTAACGAGAGGGACGGTAAAGTGCAGCATATCACGTGTTAACTGCTGCTCGAGAGGCAGCGAGGAAGCGCCCGGCGAATACAGAACACAGAAACACCCACCTGTTGAATGTGAATTCGCACAG